>CM034308.1:11464062-11686562 GCA_019925795.1 Dendrobium chrysotoxum
TTTAAAATTCATCTCGCCCAGATTAAAAATTTAATGGCACGAGTTCTTTGATTTGAAAATTCATCCGCCCGGATTAAAGATCACGACGTGGATTTTCGAATTAGGAATACCTGTTTGTTTGTTTATTTATTAAAGAAAACTTGTTTAATTGCACAAATAATTTATTTTAATTCTTTAATGAAACAATCAATTGTTGTTGTGCTTCACGAAATCGTTTGTCATTGTGCTTTACGAAATCTCTACTGTGTATAAGGCAATTGTTCCATTTTAAGTAGGAGAAATATGTAATTGAGGCAATTTGGCACAAGCGAACGGCTACTCACGGACTGTGCCGATTTTCGTGCGTCCTGGGGTCGGACATTGGGTGCTCGTCTGGGTTGAAGTTGAAGGCGGGAGAGAGTTCATTCAGAGGCAATGTCGTGCGGAATGAACAGGCGAAGATCTCGCATGCGCAAGTATGGCTTCGGGAGCAAGTATCGCGAGCAGAGGCGGCACATTTGGCAGGGCTATCGTGTGAGACGGGAGTGGACGTCGGGTTGGTGACAATCGGACGAGTGCAGTCGGACAAAGGGGCTATCATTTCCAGCGTGTGGAGACTGGTTCGGCTCGGAACGGGCAAGGCAGCGAGAGGCAGGTTCGGTGTTGTGTGTGAACGGGTAAGGCGGTGCAGGAGGTGGATTTCGAGGGAGATTTGGACGGGCCGAAGGCTAGAGGCACGCACGGCTGTGAGCGAGACGAACTAGAACCGAAAGCCACAATAACTGAGCATAGTGTCAGTAAGTTTGTTTTTGTTCCATTTCGGTGTTTTTTATTGATCAAATGAGTCAGTTATGTCTTATAGATGTGTTGTTTGGCAAAGCAGTGCATTTGTTCTCTCTGAAACCGCGCTCTATTCCCCTTTTTTTCATATATATATTTTAATTCAGTCAACAAAAATAAAACCCCAATCATAGTGTAACAATCACAAAAGCCAACACACACTAATACATAACTCCTAGACATCCTAAAATTAGGATTACTTTTTTTTTGCATATGTGATTATGATGTTTGGTGTGATTATTGATAAATTTTCTGCATTATGGACACTTGTCCGTAGTGTTAGTATAGAGAGATATGTTTTTCATGCAGGTAGTTTACTTGCAGGTGCCACTTAAAAGCTTAAAAACTCTAAATAGGTATAGCCAATAGGGTAGAAATTAGCTTGACACTATAAGCGCCAAGCAATCCGTGATGAAGATTTTCTATATTATCTGCTTCATAACATTTAATTTATAGGATAGTCCTTTTTTTTCTTTAAAATGTAATTCATATATTTAGAAAGTTATATAAGCCTGTGGGATGTAGTTACAGAAACAATGTAACTAGAAGAATGAACCTTTAAATGAAATCATGTGTGCATTAGAAGTCAAAGCTTGAAAACCTACAGTCTAAGTTTATAATTTTAACTTGGTTATATAAGGCAGATAACTCAGCCTCCACTTTTAATTTCAAGTTATAATAAAAGGCCTGTATATTATTATGTGGTTGACTTATATATTTGATTGCTTGTTTTCCTTAAGTACACATTAGAAAAATACTTTGGATGTAATTAACCACTATTTTAATCAAAAAATCTTTTCAAGGAACAAATATGATGTAGAACTAAATGCGGGTGAATTATGCAATGTTGAAATTAGACGTCTTAGATTAGAACAACAATAATTAGTTTACATTTAGCGACTTAAACAAATATCAAAGCAATAAGAGAGGTGACGTAACTTAGGCCAAATCACACGATAATCGTTTAGGAGCACTAAATAATCTCTTTAAATCAAGCTTTGCAATACATGGAAGTTTTCAATAGAATCCCACAGTTAACATTTAGACTAGTCACTATGAAAGAAATCCCTCACTCAACTTCCTATTTTAAGAAAGGATTTCAAATTCAAATTAATTTAAAATTTGAATTTTGAAACTTTCTTAAATTAAGATGGCTGAATAAGGAAGGCTTTGTGATGAGGACATCTCTACATGGAAAGTTTATCGAAGACGTGGCCGTCGATCTACGGCCACGATCGAGTCTCTATATTTTTGAGTCTTGTTGAGTCTTTGTTTCTTTCATTAGTTCTATGTTCAGTTCCTATGTTTTATTTCCCTATTTACACTTATATTTATTTGTAAGCCCGGAGGGCATCGTCGTCTTTATGTTGTGTCTTTGTGTGAGGCTATTTAAAGCCCTTCTATGTACTTTTGAAGTTAATGAATGATTATTACAGAAAATTCCTGCACTCTTTGTGTGAGAGTTTGAGAGGTTGAGAGTCTTAAAGGTTTCCCTAGGAGGGACGACGGATCACCCACCAACCTTGGAGACGGCCGGGTTCGTGGTTTCTTTTCCCCCCAACACCCTCCTCCCCTCCCCCTTGCTCCCTATGCCGTCAGGTAGGCCCTCCCCCAAGCCCTACCAGTCGGCCACCTAGCCCCTCCCCGATCCCCCCCCCCCCCCCTCTCCTCTCAAGCCGACGGCACCTTCTCCACCCCAAGCCAGCCGCCAGCCGCCCCTTCCCTCCCTCTCCCTTTTGGGTTTCCTAAATTAGCATGGCCCTTATTTAGAAAGGATTTGAATTCAAATCAATTTGAATTAAATCTAGAAACCTTCCAAATCTATTAAACTTATTTTAGGAAACTTTCCTAATTTAATCCAATTTGAATTTAAATTCAAATAGGAGTAAATTAATTCCTTTCCTAAACTAATATCCCAAATAAGGCAACCCAAATTAACTCCCCAATCCCCTCCCCCCTCTTCCTAAAGCCGCCGGCCCCATGCTTTGCCGCCGCCCCTCTCTCCCTTTTTTCTCTCTCCAATCTTCACTCATTAAATAAATCATATTTCCTTTTCTAGTAGCCATCAAATTTCAAAATCTGAAATCAAATTTCAGGTTTGGAAATTTTAAACTCCCCTAACTCTAACCCTAGCTCTACAAACAAGTTTCCCTCCCAACCCCTACCTTGGCCGCCCACTTCCCCAACCCTCTCCACTTGATTTTCAAAGGGGAAGCCCTCATCCTTTGGAAGGAACCTTCAAGGACAGCAACACTACATCGACTTCACCACCTTTAATCCTTAAGAAGCATGAATGGAGGCCCGCCCATGGGATTCGGGTTTAGTGCTTGACGATCAAGACAATATCGACGTACTTCGTTCCCCTTTCTTCGACGTAGGATTTGGCTACAAAACTACCATGGAAGAGTACTTGGAGAGGATCCACATTACATTGGTTGATACTCTCGACGATCAAAGGGTCAAAGGAAAGTGGATTACCGTTGGTCGCTTCACACCCGCCATTCCTCCGACTACTTCGCTTTTCTCCTTCAAAAGCTACTTCAATCGTCTTCTACACATCATTACCGGTACCCTTGGCAATTCAAAGGAGTTCATCCGGCGACGATTCCTCTCTAAGTAAGGGTTGACTTTTCTACCCTTTCAATTCTCTATTCGTTTTCCTAACCTTGTAGGTAGTGACAGAAGCGCAAGGAATCGCCCCACTTAAATCTTGCTAAAGCCTAGTAAACGTAGGGGAAGAGTTATTGATTTTCTATGTTGCTAATCTCATTGTTAGAGTAGGGATTTTGAATGAACTCTTATCATTACGCATGTTATTGAATTTCTAGTTTATTTTGTTTGTCCTAGTGCTTGGCTAGTGATTTGGCCTAAACATAGGCATCCGTCTCTAGTTTTATTTTATCGTTCTAACGGCTAATGATTGAATCCTTAATGCTCTAGAACAAGAAATCGTGCAATACTCCATTCCATTCGTTCTAAGCACATAGTACTACATCACTTTGACTACCTGATTTGAATTTTGGAGGCAAGGGGGATTGGGGGGACGGTGGTTTAGGATTAGGTTAGGGTGGCCGGCGGTTGGGGGAGGGGAGGAACCTTGGGGCCGGCGGCTTGGGGAGGAGGGGAGGGCCTTATGGCCGACGACTTGAAGGAGGGGGATGGAGTGGCCGGCCGGGTTGTGGTGGGGGTGGGGGTGGGGGTTTGGCCGAGAGATGGAGAAGGGAGGGATGGCCGGCGGCTTAAGGAGGGAGGGGAAGAATTTGGAAAAAAGAGAAGGACCACGAACCCGGACGCTTCCTACGGTTGGTGGGTACTACTTGCTCTCTTCTAGGGCTTCACTCTCAAGAGAACTCTCTCAACTCCAAAGATCACAAAAAAACAATTTGTTGGAATTTCTGATAATAATCTTCATTAACCTCAAAAGAGGAGGAGGTGGCTTTCAAATAGCCTCATATAATGACGGAAATCAAAAGACCAACATGCCCTTAGGACTTACATATGACTATTCCCTCAAGTGAGAGTACAAATGGAAAATGCAATAATAAACTCAATATAATCAAATCTAATACAAATACTAAATCAAAAGTAAAGCGGTGCAGAGACGGGGCCGTCGATCGTCAGCCCCGTCTCTGGTAGACTGCAAGGTCGGATGTCCTCATCAAAATATACTTGGGATATAATTAACCACAAGGACTTATTCCTATAGAGAACCAATACTATAGAATTAAATAAACCTTATTCAATTAAACATATTGAATATGAAAAAATCTCCAGTAAAATTAAAATAATATAAGTTTTGTTATTATGTTTTATTAAAATAATATTTTTATCCTCTGGTATAATATATTATTTTTATATCATACTTCATCGCAAAATATTTAAATCCATTGAGGATAACAAAAATACCAACAACAAGGCCATCATCATGTTGATGATCATGAGACTTCTCAGCTTCCAAGAAGACCTAGGGAAAGCTAGAGGGTAACCTCAATTCTATGGAAACCTTAATTCTTAGGAATTGACCTTAAAAAGATCAAAATGCCCTTATAAAAAGCAACCCTCCACCTATTTCCATCGATAGCAGGAAATAAAGTTGATGGAAGGAGAAAAATAGTTTGAATTTGATGAGATATGAGACTAAATTTAACATCCGAAAATTTTCAAAGACTAAAATATACACAGCTTAAAAGGCCACTCTGGTCATTTACTCATCATAATATTAGAGGTGAATAGAAAGCTAAATGGTGATAACTGGAAAGATAACAGCTCCAACGATGCGAAATAGATGTCTCCTATATTACCCAATATGAAAGGATCAACAAAGCAACTATGACAAGAAAATTATTTCAAAAGAAAACTAAGTAAAAAAAGACATCAAATTGCTTTTATATACACTAGAATTGATTATCATTATCTCACCTCCTCGGGAGTAATGGTGTACATTAAATCCTCAATTTTTCGATGGAACTGAAATAATCTTTCAAATTGCTGCAACCAAAACCAAACAGTTGATATTCACTTGAAACAACTTCAGTATATAAACCACATTACATCCATGAATATTTGACAAGAATCTAAAAGTGTTAGCTCATATGGTAAAAGAAAATAAAATGAAAAAAAAAATTACACTCCAATGGAGGAATCATATACTTACAATGTAAATAATCATATTAATATGCCGGGTACAAGCTTGCTCATAAGCTTCGCTAGCTTGATGATAGAATTTAGCTAGAGTAGGCACCACATTGGCTAGATCATAAAGACTGTAGGACAAGTAAACTTTCACCAGAAAATTAGCATAGCGCATAGATTTGGGATTTGACGATTACTAAATAAAACTGACAACAGAGAAAAGATGGAATTATACGCCATTAATCTGCAAACAGAACTTGGAATAAACTGTAAAATAAGAATAACCTGTTCTGGAAGGCTGCATAGTTCTCTAAAAGTACAATATCAGCATATTTTGGATCAGCTTGTGCTATCTTCTCCAAAGTCGAAAACATTATGCTAACCTGCTCCCAAATTTACCAGAGTTTTTCTCACAAATTGTGAATTTACGATACAAACTATTACCGGCCATACTTAAACTGTAGTGCATAGAAGGGCCACAAAATTCATAAAGGAGCTCCATATAAAGATATAGAGAAGCGCACAATAAGTGATACAAGATGTTCTAGAGTGTAGGTTTCCTAATTCACTTAGGATGATGAAATTGATGTAGATCACACAAAAAAATCTAAAATTTGCACAACCAAAACCCACTAAATATAAAAAAGTTCATTTTCTATTGATGATGCAACCATCGATTAAATTCAAAGGAAACAATGAGATCTCCAAATAATGAAAAATCATATAAAAAATAATTTATTTTTACCGCAAATAAATATCCAATTGGGGCAACTTTGACAAAAATCAGGACTTCTGTAATATCAATAACAAATATTTTGATAAGAATATAGATTAAGAGAAGTGATCAGCTAAGTAAAAAAAAATTCAGCATCAAGCTAGTACTAGTAACTTCCGAGAAGGTTGCTCATCGGACTTACTCTGCATACAATTGAAAAAACAAAATATAACAAATTATTAAATAGAAGCTATTTCAATATGCCTCAGCTTTTCCAATTTATAAATATCTGATGGATACAGGGAAGAAAAAGAAAACTATGCATATTTTGGTGCGATCTGCTAAAACTTGAAACTAAATGTTAAATTCAGAGAATTGGAGAGGGAAAAGGCTTAATTTTATTACACAAAATTATTCATATTTATAGATCTATACAAGATATCTTAATAAAGAAACAAATAATTACGGAATCATGCATAGTTGCCCTAATGTAATCCTTCCTAAATTAAACACCCGAATATGGAAGGAGATCGGCGTGATCCAAGTGAGCCTCCTATGGATCCCCATGCTGGCCATAGGATCAAGAGCTAAGGGACAACTAAGATGGCTGGGATGGTATTTGACACTCCCCCTCAAGCTGGGAAATACAGAGCTGTCATTCCCATCTTGATAATCAGTCCTAAAAAGATAGAGTTATCAAGTCCCTTGGTTCATCATAGAGTCCTTCATTTGGTCAAAACTTTGGGAGAAATCAGCTTCAAATATTGCGGTGACAAAGGGTAGCAATGAAGGCTATATTAAGCAAGGCAGCAATGAAAGCTGCATTGGTTATAGATAGGATAGCAACCACAAGGGAAGGCCGGCAATGAAGGCACGACAGTAAAAAAAATATATTTTTATGGTTGCGGCAAGCTTCAATGACAGTAGCAAAAAACATGTCTCAAGCGATTCATACTTGGCACGCAAATCTCCTCCCGTCCGATCGAGCCAGCCTGTAGCCCAATGTAAATCAGTCGTCTGACTCCACTTAAACACTCATGTTCGATCGACCTGGTATATGTGTATGCAAGGCCTCTGATCCTACTAGTCCGATCTGAGGAAGGAGTGCATGTCTCACACTCTTGCTTGTACTGGCCCTAGACCCACATGAGAGGGAACCCTCGACTCTTTCTAGACATAGTATGAGGAGCCCTCCCGCTCGATCTCTCCTCGATCTTGGACACACGAAGGAAGTTGAAAGACCAGTATTTCTCAGAATTCTGGCAATGAAGGCCGATAGTGGGAAATTGTATTCCTCAGAATTCCAGCAATGAAGGCCGGTGGTAGGAACTTGTATTTCTTAGAATTCCAGCAATGAATGCCAGTGGTGGGAACCTATATTCCTCAGAATTTTGACAATGAAGGCCGGTGGTGGGAACTTTTATTCCTCATAATTCCGACAATGAAGGCCGGTGGTGGGAGCCTGCATTGCTTAGAATTCTGGCAATGAAGGCCGGTGGTGGGATAGCAGGAAAGCCGATTAATTATACTTCCAAATCCACAAAATCAAGAGCAAACAAGTGCTCAAGAGGCTCCCAAGTCTGTTCAGCCTGGCTAGATCGCATGCATAGCAACTCTTCAACTGCTCGTACCTTGCTCGGTTCGACTCCATCACAAGCATAAGGGCCAGTCATCCCGGCCCAGGAAAACACGCACACAGGCCATGCTCGCTCCCTCTCTTGATCCTCTTCTTCACTCAGTTCGGCCACTAGGTAGGCACGCACGAGAGATGTCTCGTGTGCCTACTCTAGCCGCACGCAGAAGACCGAAAGGGGAAGCCTTCTCACTTGCTCGGTTGCTCTGGACGTAACCGAGTAGGAAGCAGAACACAAGAACCAGCTCATCCTTGATCACACACAACAGTGAGCGCAATCCAGCTCAATCAGCTCCTAAACACACTTGCAGAATCTTTTGGCCACACGCCTCCCTTGTCCTGTTTGGTCGCACGCATGCGAGAGAGATTTACAAGACTTTTGTCTCTCTTGATCGAACATAGAGACCATGGGGTTCTTGCTTGACTCCTTTAGACGAGATGCACTAGAAGTTTGTCTCTCTTGATCAAACGAAGAGACCACAAGATGAAGCACTCTCCCCTTCTCGATTGCACGTACGCAGGAATGAACAAGCCGAAATACGATCCCTTTCGTTTCGAAAGGGAAGGCTGGGCTGTGAAGTGTGGAAAACTAAATCCCCGTTACCCCGACCACTTTCAATGAAAGCCATAAGTCCGACTTCTGAGGAAAATATCTTGGTAATAACATAACCCTAGACCCCTCTAATGGATATCCTAGTCTACAGGACTAGGTTGTAAGCCCCACTATACGGGCCACTTAACCTACAGGGCTAGGTCGTAAGACCCGTCGTCAGACAACTTCTAAATCTAGAAGCAATAAGACCTATCTATCCGAACCAAACCTCTGGGCATTTTAGCCTCTAATAAAGGCCACGTTATATGAGCTACCTCTAATAAAGGCCGTAAAACCTGTCATTAGGGCTACTTTCAAAGGAAAGCCATAAACTCCTACCCAAATCCAATCATAAGGGCAACTCCTAAATGGGGCCGTATGGCCTAATTCAAATTTAAACTATGGGAAACTTCTCAATGGAGCCATAAGTCCCTACCCAAACTAAATAATGAATATATATCCACTTCAGTTTACTCAGGATCCCTGAGAGGAGGCAACCTATGGCTGCTAATCAGATTCCCTGGACACTACGATCCATGGTCACTAGTGTTGGTAGACTGAACCCTACGGTATTCCTGGGATGAATGAACCATGGGATCTTGATCGGGTCTACCTTCATCCCCCACAACAAGGGTTTAGAATATTCACACATTGTTGCACACACATATGTACTTCATGCACAGACTAAATATAATTTCATCCTTAATCGAGAGTGCTCTTCTACGCGTTAGAAGGGATAATTAACTATGAGGGCTTGCGCTCATAGAAAATAGGACCCAAATCTAAATAAACCCTGACACTACTCTCAGGGAAATCTGGTTAATTTAAAATTCAATCTACCTCAAGAAAATAAGGAACTTAAGCTTGTGAGAGCGAGGTTTGCGCCTAGATTTTTTTCTAGAGCGAATAGATTTCTGACAACTCCGCTGGGGATTACTTCTCTCTCCATCTTTGAATGAAATATATAGTCTTAGACATATATATATATATATATATATATATATGTTTATTCGTTTCATGTTTATATTTTTCTTGTGCAACAGATTTCTACATGAAAATTTTTGGAAATGAAAGTTTGGACTACTTTTGTCTATGTTTGATGTTTTAAGATCAGATACCTTTTACAATAGTATATTTTGAAGGGCATGAATTGCATTGAAGTGTAGTTTAGTATAGCATAAATATTTGTTGATATTTCAAATGTTGCATCCTGCATCAACTGTTAGGCGTTGGGTCAGCGTAGGTCGTGACAAAGTCATCCGCAGCAAATATATTACAGTATATATCAAAGAATGGCACATAGAATATCACATGAGCAGTCCAAACCAAAATTTAGCATTGTCCCAAAACAAATAAATCAATGACTAAACCAGCAAAGTGACAAAACAATGAACAAATGAATGAACCATGAAAATTCCAGTAGATTGTATTAACCCAATTAAATTGAATTCACCCAATGACCCAGAAATAGAGAATGGATCACATTATCATTGGTCGGCATCATTGCAGACATGTTCCAAATATACCGGAATTAAAAAAAAAACAAAAAACGGGCGAAGAAACCTGTGAAACTAACTAAAATTGCTCAGATTATTTATTTCTTAATGTTTCTAACGAATATAAGCATTTAGATCTCCAATAAAACATATCACAACGTTGTCAAACTTCCCAATGCGACCATCCCATGCACATCATATACATTATCCTCTTTACAAGGGCTCCTCTTTAAATTTTTTTTTTTTAAAATGAGACTTGAAAGTATGAAAAATTTTCAAAAGATACTGATTCATTAGCCATTAAAACTGGGAAATGTAATTCCAAACAAAATTGGTGAAGCTACGAAATTGTCAATGTATTGCACATCATAATGTAATGTTTAGCAAATTAGACTTAAACATACCAGAACAACTTGAAAAGGAGAACTATGAAGAGCAGAAAATAACATAAACTCACTAATTTTGTGTATGCTTGATCCACCAAATCCCTTGACTGCCCTTGGATGTACTGCTCCATTCGAGTTGCTAGAGTAGCAAACCTAATATGAAAATTATTCCAAATCATTATAGATTTTTAAGAAAAAGACGGATGAAACAGTCACTTAAAAAACCACATGGTCTACAATATAATTTATATAATAAGATCTCTTAACAAGAAATGTCCAAATTGTTAAGGTACGTTTTACAAGAACATTGGCCAGCCCACACCAAAATTTCACCTAATTACCAACGGCAACATAAGCCTGGGTAAGTTAAGGCGGGCTCTAATTGGAGACAAATATGAGGGCTCCTTATCATCTATGAAGTATGATTACCATCAACCAATTACTTCCAACCTCGATATCACTTTTTCTTTTGGGCAACAAAATTTCATTACTAGTCAATGAAGAGATTACATAAGCAAACTGTTACAAAGAACTACCCTACAAAGAGGCAAAGAAACAATTACACTAGATCAAGATAATTTAAAGCTAAGAGAGTAAATTTATCCAAAAGGAAAGAAGAAACCCCACATTCAACACCAGCTAAGTCAGGAATGCTAAAGTCATCAAAAGAGTTATTGTGACTAGCTTGAAACCTAATAAAGTTGGGAGGATGAAGAAAAATATCTTTTCAATTTAAGCTTCTTCGAGAAAATGCCAGTTAAAATATTTTATTAACTAGTCCAGAAAAACTTCTGATAGAATCTACAGACAGGATGAAGCTAAAATCATCCATAACCTCCAAATCAGAATAAATATGGATAGCATTTGGAATGTCATAGGGAGAAAATAAAGCTGGAATGATTGAGGTCCCCTAAGTAGGCTGATATGCAACTTTCCCGGATAAGGCTATTGAAATATCAGTAAGTATAACAGTCATATATGATGATACTAGAGATAGGGAGCTAGGGAAATACTAACATCCAACAAACCAGCAATAACTAAGGAAGGCACAGACTTAAGAGGAGTCTAGAGCAGTGTCTAAAACATGAGCACCTTCTAAGGGGGCCAAGGTAAGTGGACATCTTCCAGAAAGTTGCTAATACTAATTTGATCATTAGTGGAGCATCTTTCAGAAAGTTGCTAATACTAATTTGATCATTAGTATTTATCATACATATATCTTGCGTGTTCATGTCATGATCAAAAGAGCTATCTTGAATAATGTGGCCTCTATGAGAATTCTTTTTTTCAATTTCAGATAAGCATTGAAGCAAACAACATAATCATGATAAAATTTTGCAAAACTGCCAATAAGTCGACAAACCTACAAATTCCACTATTTGTCAAAAAACAAGTGAAGAAGTATCAATCGAGATCCCTCTTGCCCAAGGGGAAGCAATCTCCATTTCGACAAGAATATATGCCAAAAATGTTCTGACAAGTTTGGTGGTTGCAAGATTCACTTGAGTTGGTTTGCCAAAAATTGATCTAAATGAGTATAGTGTAAATTGTTTGATATAATGGGACAAAGACAAGAGAAGACAACTCATGCCAGTGTAAAAGGAGGCTCCCTAGAAATATCTAAGCATGGAGACCCTTTACATACACATCAGCAGACCATTCATATAATGTGAGCTGTAAGAAAAAGAAAATTCTTGAATAATTTGCTTCCAAAGAAAGTTTGATGATTATGTGGAGATGATCAAGAAGGCAAACAAAGGAACCACTTATTATATGAAATTAGACATGAAAGTACAAATGAACTCTAAACTCAAGCGGCCAAAGGAAAATTTACAAACCAAAGTATATGAAAATGGTATTGTAATATCATAAATCTCATCCTTAGAAAAATTAATAGCGTTTTACCATAAAATGTAAGTAGGTGGCTTGTTTCTACTAGAATATAGGCCATGTTGAAAGAATAAAAGGAAATTGGCAAATAGATCTGGCTTCAAAGTACCCTTCCCTCTAACACTATTAAAAAATGAAAAGTAGGGATAGTAGGTATAGAAGGTGGAGCACCTACATCCTGATTAAGCTGAATTGTAAGAGTTGTTGGACCATTGATATCCGGGGGTTTCAAGAGACGATTAACGAAGAGAGCACGAGTCGGAGCCTCGAGGTTGATGCTAAGAAGCTTTGGCAAAGGAGATAAAGAACAAGTCCATGAGAATATCAAGAAATCAGGCTTCACATTTGTTGGCAGGGATGGACTGCAATGAAGACATCAACATAATGGTTATTATTAGAGAATGAACGAGAGCAAGATCGGGTAACAAGAGAACCCATGGGCATGGCGCACGAGTACGACATGTTGCAAAAAACTACGAGTGAGAGAGACATGATCGAGAACTCCAACGAGTGAGGCAAGTCACAAAAACAGACAGGCAAATGCAAATGCAGATGAGTGCAGGTGTAGATGCAAATGGGCATGGATCATAGCGGAGACGAGGGGTACAGGTTAGCGTGGGACACCTGCAAGTGCGAGCGGGGGACACATGCGAGACTTAATATGATGGATAACTCGATATCACCTCACAAGTAAAACTTTATATCAATGGTTTATTTTCATTCACAATCAAAATCCTACCTCAGTAATCACCATTGAAATAGGAGGCTAGATAGGAAGCAGGGTAATTTAAATGTTATAATCAAAATCAACATCGATTCTTAGCTTCACTACATTTTCTATGGCACATTCCTTTTCTTTTCTTTTCTTTTTTTCTTCTTTTTTTCTTTTTGTTTTGTTTTTTTAATTTGATGCATGGCACACAAATTGTTAGTATAAGGATCATACTAAAAATTCGCAAATAACTTAAGTTCATCCATTTTCTATCAACATGTTTCATGATTCATCAATAGCTTCATGCCACTAAGGCATCACCATTGAACGTAATACTTGTACTTGCAATTAAGAAGAAGACGTTGCAATTAAGAAGAAGACGAGAAAGTCAAATCCAAAATATTGCTTGATGCATTACTGTACCTTGGAATGTAAGATAGAACACCCATTTGTCGCACATTACGTTCATTCCTCTCAATCTGATGGCAAGCTTCATCAACAAACTTGAAATAGAGAAAGAAAATGTACATGAAAATACAAATTTGGTAAATCACTCCATCATAGAATCAATGTTGAATGCATTTGAAAATAATGTGACACAAACCTTATTGAATTGCATTGATATCCTAGATTCCAAGTCATCTAAGAGCTTCCGCACAAATCCTGCAGCATCTGCCTTCTGACCAGAGAGATAGCGCTCTGTAATTCCGTGCATAGATATACAACGCAGAGGATCAATTTTATATGCCCAGTCTACCACTGCATAGAAGTCTTCCTAAACATAGAAGAAAATATTAATATTTCAGTTAACATTTTTTTCCTTAAAGATAGCCAAATATTGTGCGATCCTGATCATGTTGTGCCAAAACTAAAAGTGCTTCAATTAATTAAACTATAAAATTGATGTAAAACCTTTTAATTTCAAGGCAACCTCCTTCTCACCCATTAAAATGTGCAAAAAGGTACCCTTCCTAATTTCAAGGCCACCACCCTCTCTCCCTCCCACTACCAAATTTCCCCCTCACAACCAAGGACTTCTCCCATTGAAAAATCTATTCTCACCATAGCTGTACTTCTTATCTTCTCCATTTTATGTTCAAATTACTAAAACTCTTCCATTCCTTAACATCCATCCAGTTGTTGGAATTAGAGAAAACAACAACATTCACTTTTAACATATTAATGTTTGAAATAAATATAGATCTTTTAAGTTTGAGAGCTTGATAATCGTTTGGTCATATGGTTTTTTACAAGTCACCAATTCGACCTCAAATTAGAGGTTGGGTCACAATTGGTCCTCTTCTTCAACAAATTTTCCCCAATAGACTTGCTGCTATAGCAATGGTAAACAAAGGTATATTGTGGCTTAAGAAATTGAGAAAATTAATTAAAGCGGAGATAGATGGTGAGGAAGACGACTAATGATAAAGTGAATTAATAAGAGGAGGTGACAGAAGAGAAAAAATAAGAGTGAGAAACGTTCATCGTGAAGGGAGGCTAGAAGATGAGTAGGGTGAGAAAGGGAGAGGAGTAAATGAAAAGATATGAACTTAGAAATAGGGAAGGGTAGAGAGAGAGAGAGAGAGAGAGAGAGGAAGAGAAAGAGAAAGAAAGGAAGAGAGAATTTTTTAAGCAACCGAGCGAGCGGAAGAAGGGAGAAAGATTGAATCGAGTGAGCGGGTGGAGGATGCCTAGGTCCCTGTCAAACGGATGAGTAGCTGTGACAAGATGCAAGCCATAATCTCAACTAGGGGGAATACCAAGAATAGGTGGTGGTAAAGCAAAATAATTCAATATTCTTCATTGCTACATCATAAACATCAAGATCTTATTTATAGAGAAATTTACAATTAAGGACAAATAAAAAAATAATAATGTAAAAATATAATCTCTTAATAGATATGTCCAAATTTGTTTTAAAAAATAGATATTTATTAAAATATAAATCTAAGGCTTAAAATTGCGCAAACAAATGAAGGGTCAGATGTAAGTCTCAATGCATTTTAAGGCATAATCATAAATTTACTAAAATATAAAACATTCAAAAATATATATGAAATTTCTCAAGTAAAAATCCACTAATAAAACAAGAAACAACTAATTAATCTGATCATCATAGTTGAATGTATATTCTAATCAAGCAGTCATCACCACCACCTCTCATCCCTCTATCCTCACCCAATCACCATGGAAAACTTCCCTCCACTTCCTTCCACATTATGTCCATCTGGGATTTTCTAGGTTGATGAAATAGCAAATGTCCTACCCTTAACCATGTAACACAATCGCAAATCCACGCAGTTTTAGGAGATGTATACGGTATATTTTGTATAAAGCAAGTTCAAAAGTTCCTTGCTAAACAAACAACATCTGGATGTTAGATGTTATCAACAGTTTATTCTCATGCGTCTACATAACATCGACTTTTTAGCATCACCCAAGTGACTAATATAGCCATGATAAAGAAGAACAATACTTGGATTCCATCAAGCAACTCTTGAAGAGCTTCATTTAATGCTCCAAACTCAGAAGAAATATCATCTGGAAGAGGGTGTCTTCAGTTAGGAAAAAATTTTACCGAAAAAAATATATTATTTGTATCAAAAATTTAATCAGGAAGTGGAGGAAAGAAGCTTACTTAGCTCAGTGTCATCTTCATCAGGATCCATGATACCGAGGTCATCATCATTTGCATCATCACCATCCAATGCAGCCCTCTTCATATTAGAAGGGACTCCAGGTGAAACTAGAGCAGGAACATCAAAGCACATGAAATGTGCAAAGAAAGAACTCTGATGAAAGATGGCAAACATAAAGCAATCAACGACAAATTTCATTCCCAAATGATAAGAAGAAATAGAGAGGTTACCTCGTCCACAAGAAGAGGGATAAAAATTGTAAGCATTTTTGCATAAGCTTCTGAAACTGTAGAAGTATCAGCATTATTTGGGGACTGACCGGAACCTGTTGAAGCTTCAAGCCAAACCTCAGGATTTCTGGAAGCCTTTGTACTTGCCCTGAGTTCATTGGCAAATTCACGCGCCTGAAATATGGCAATTAAAAATAAAAATAAAATTCAACATTAAATATTTATGTCAGCTTGAACCCATATTCTCATAATTTTACAAAATAAACACCACCAACCCATTCAATTGACTAGCATTGAATAGTAATCTAATATGATTTGAGTTGGAGCTTCTACGTTTTAAACCCAAAGAACAAATTCAATTAGAGAATTTAGGCATTGAGATCTGTCTAAACTATAGTAAAATCAGCAGTTCTCGTAATAAAGTAAAAAACATAAAGGCATGTAGATGTAGGACGTGACGTCTCTTTAAGATTATTTATAATTATGTTGTTATTTTATTCATAATTATTATTATTTTTTATTTTACCTCGAAAGTATTAGATTTTTCAAGGATCTCCTTTATTAAGTTTTGTTCATAGTTATCCTGTTATTATAAATAGTGGTGTTCAAGAATGCATTACATAATTGATTGAAGAAATGTATTTGAAATCCCCTACCCATATTTTGTTCTATTAGAAAATTATTCCCCCTCTCCCCGCAAATCCAGATTCCTCTCTTCGATCACCTATTCTTGGTTTCCTCCCTAATCCCAAAACTCCTCTGACCATCCCCTCAATATTTCTAACTTGTCTCTCTCATTTCTCCTTGAAATTGCATGATTTTTTTGTTTTTTGTTTTTATCACTTCATTCTAAACTATTTTTAAGTTCAACAGCCTGGATGATTCTGCAACATACACTCCAAATTTCTGCACAAGTTGCCACATGCTAGCATCAAAATTTGTACCGAAGCATTCACCAACACGTCACGTGCATCAATACTTATTTTCTGTGCTTTCTTGCATCATACTCCTTAGGTTTTGTAGAAGTGAGACCAGCTATGCATCAACTGATGAAAATTATGAGTAAGCTTATTTTTGGGACAACATTACCTAATCTTGCAGATGACTCTAAAAATAAAGGTGAAAATATATAATTTCATTAAAACAAGACCTTTGCTTCTCACCTCTCTACGGAGCAACAAATTAAGAGAATGACAGTAAGCCTTCCTCAAAGGGACCAGGCAATTCTTGTCCAGGCTCTGAACATTATTAACAGAAAGCAAACAAGAGATTAGATGAGTTGAATTATCTCCGCAAAAAAAATCAATGCATCTTAACGCAGTAGGAACCTTTAAATGCTGAAGAAGCCTTGCATATGTCCTGCACTTGTACCTCAGATCAGCATGATCAGGCCGCTTTAGCTGCCCACGCTGCACACAGACAAAATGCACCCTCAAGTTAATTCTTTAAAAAGGATATTATATGATAAAAAAAAGGTGTGAAGGAGAAATTGACCTGAGAAAAATAGCTCTTGTCACTTATCATAAAGTCAACCAGACTAGCAAAGTAGTTTCTCAAGAACTCGGATGCTCTCCGAACAAATGTAACTTTTAGTTTTTCTAATTCTGCTCTTTTTTCCCTAACCTGCATAGATCATGTATAGATTCAACATGAACACTTATTAGAATCATAGGCAACTTCCCGGTGCACTTGAGTACAAAATACAGCTTTAGAAACATATAAAGTTCTAGATCATAATCATATCTACAACATCTTCAAATAATTTTAACTAAGATTGCTTAAAATCAACAAAAGAATGAGATAAATTCGAGGACACGAGATATTAAAAAAGTGAGCCCACAAAATATCAAACCACACTATTGGACTCCATTTGGCTCGTACAATTTGCAACCAAATTTGTTTTTGCTTAATTTAAATACACTGCAAAAAAAATTCATAACGTCAGAGGTTACGAAAGTTCATACCTTCATAATTCTCTTCAAAAAACCACTTGCATAAAAGTTAGATTTTCATTTTTTTTTTTTTCATTTAGTTTTTATGTAGAGCTTTCCAGAATGACACAATCTGTCATTTCTAAATAGTATAGCTGTTTTTCCTTCATTGTCAGCAGAAAATTTAACCCATACAGTGCATATACAAATCTAGTCAGAAGGTAAAGATTTAACAAATGAGAAAGTACTTACAGCCCTCATGTTTGCGTAGCATGGATCCAATTTTGGCACTTCAAGACTAGATATGGCCCCAGTTAACCATTCACATGCTTCTACATTTTTAAGCATACGAGCCTCATCAAATGAACCACCAGTTAGAGCCGCCGCAAACTGTGATCATACATCAAGGAATAAGCAAACAATGTCATATACTAAGTAAATCCAAATAATATCAACATAAGAGAACTGAATAAATTACAATCTATTATACCTCAGAAGGAATGCGCAATCTTTCAAGAAGCTTATCAAGCTCCTCAACGAGCGTTTGGTCATTTAAAGATTGCATCTCCAACTTATTATTACGGGATTCTATCTGCCAAAGAATCAACTGAATATATAAAGCCTATAATTTAATTAGATGCATATGAGTATTGAAGTAAATGATTGAGAAAATCATGCAGTTACCAAGCTCCATATTTAAAAGGGGCAAGTTGAACTTGTTCATTGTAAGCACAAAGCACAATTAAATAAAATAAACGTTCATGCAATCACATACAATTAAGCCAGACCTATACTACACATTTTGAGAGGTAATGACATTAACTTTCTGAAATAAAAACTAACCAGGAAACACAAAGGAACTATTTGAAAAGCTCATTTAGAAGTTGCCCGATAGTGGATCTTATAACCTAATCCTATAGACTAAGATGCCCATTGCATTGAATAATTGCCACTGCTTTTTTGTGGGTTATGTAGAGGAACTTACAATAAAAATTTCACATGCTTTCAACATGAGATTAGTATCATAATTATTGTATTTCAAAATATTAGTTAAAGATGAAATTCTCTCTTGAGGCTTTTGCCTTGATTTTTTAACAAGAGATGTCCATGTGATTAGATTTGGGTAGGGACTTATGGCTTTCATTAGAAAGTAGCCCAGTTAGTGGGACTTATAGCCTCTACTAAGGGTAGCACGAAGATTTTGGTTGGGTAGGTCCTATTGCTTCCTTAGAAGTTGCCTAATGATGGGTCTTACGACCTAGCCCTGTAAGCTAAGTTGCCCGAATTGTGGGTCTTACAACCAAGCCCTATAAACTAGGATGCCCGAGTGAGGGGTCTAGGTTGTGTTATTATCTAAACATTTCTCTCAGAGATCGGACTTACGGCTTCTATTAGAAGTTGCCGATGTTTTAATTGGGGGTTAGGGCTTAGGCCAATTTTACCTAAAACTTTTCCTTAAGGTCGGGTTTACGTCTTTCTTTTGAAAGTGGCTGGGTAATGGGTCTTACAACCAAGTTCTTATAAACAAGGCTGCCCATGAATTTCAATTGATTGTGTGTTTGTTGAATTGACACCATTGTTTTTGAGAAGATTTGATACTAGTGTTTTACATTAGACTGTGGTTTTGAATTCCAATGATCTCGAATTTTAACTGACAACTCTTGGATGTAAAATTATTCAATTTTTTTTAAATTTGCTTCCGTATTTTAAAATTCTCGGATTTAGAATTTTCATTTAAAATGCTCTCGGATATAAAAATTAAACAATTAATTTTAATTAGTTAATTGATTTTGAATCAATTAATGAGATAATTTGTTGCAAGTCTTGCTATTTCATTAACTGGATGAAGAGATGTGATGTTTTGATAGTCATAGACCTCAAACATTTCAAGAGGAATAACATTTGAAATGCCACAACAATTCAAAGTCTTCTACTCAATGTTACTTGTGTTAGAATCTCTTAAAGAGAGGTCTCATTTAGAGATATTCAAGACAATTTCATTTAGAGACATTCGAGGCATCTTAAAAAAAGTCTTTGGACTGAAATGATATCCAACAAGTTCTCGCTTATGTTTAGCATTTAGGAGAGTGATGAGAACCAGGATAGAAGTAAATGAAAGAACATGCTCGTCCCTCTGGCTTGGAGGTCAAGTGATTCATTCTTATAATCCTTCTTTAATTAGATATTTTCTTATCATCATTATTATTATTTCCTTATCCTTCAAAATATTTTGAATCCCTTTGACTGATAAATGCAGGAAGTAGACATTTACAAATTTAAACTACTCCTTGATTTTGAATTGCTTGCGGATTTTAATTGTTCATGGATAATTAATTAACCAATTTAATTGAATTTGATAATCTACTAAATTTCAATTAATTTTAATTTAATTAATTTAAATGAGATTAACTAATTAAAACTCATTTGCTCTCCAATTATTTCAAAAAGAAAGGTTCTATAATTTTCCGGGAAATTTCAACAGCCTCCCGGCGTCCCCTCCCCACCAAGGGAGAAATCGGGACGGCATCTACCGTAATTTCTTCTTGCACGGATTAAGGTCGACGGCGTAGGGTCTTCGATTCAAGTTCTTCCCGCCCGAATCTAAGATACGACGGCCCGGGGTCTTCAAATTTTAAAACCATCCACCCAAATCTAAGATCGATAGCATGGGTCTTCGAATTTTAAACCATCCCGGTCGGACTTAAAGTCGACAACGCGAGGTCTTCGAACTTTAAACCATCCTACCCTGATCAAAGATCGACGACATAGGGTCTTCAATTTAAACATTCCTGGTCGGACCTAAGGTCAACGTCACAGGTCTTCAATACCTGTTTGAAAAATATCATCCTCCCTTTATTTTATTATCCCTCCTAACTTTCTTCTTTATATATATATTATAATATATATAACATTATATTATAATATATAACATTTTATTATACACTATTATATAGATATAACAGAGGGAGAAGAGAGCAGGGACAGACACTAGGCGTTGGGCATGAGTCAGAGGTCGCGCGGCTAGGTTGGAGACGGCGGGCGTCGGGTCAGAGGGTAGTGGTTGAAAAAGCGAAGTCAAACAGCCACGAAGGAACTAAAGTCAGACAGCAACGAAGGAGCCGAAGAAGCGGCGTGTGCAATCTCTACACCTCCTGCGAAGCAACGAAGTCGAACAGCAACAACATAGTCGGAGAAGCGACTCGTGTGATCTCTCCGTCGCTTGCAAAGCAACGAAGTCGGACAGCAACGAAGGAGCCGAAGATGTGATGGTGCAATCTTTACGCTTCCTGCGAACCGAACAGCAACAAAGGATCGGAAGAAGCGACTCGTGCGATCTCACCGTCTCTTGCAAAGCAACGAAGCAGAACAACAACGACGAAAAGAGAAGATGAAAGGCAAACCCTAGACCCCTCTCGTCTTTGCTTCCAGCCGAACAGATGAATAGCGAGGATCCTTTTGAAATGAGCGGTTTGGGGGGATTTTGTATCATGCGAAAAGTTACAAGAGCGAATGGTTGTGTCGCTTGGCGATCAATTGCTCACGGTGGGGCCGGCAACGATGAGTATGTTGTCTCACCTCTGTTCGAAACTTTCTTTCTATATTATATATAAAAAAATTTAGTCAACAGTAGATCCTCCTTATTCTCTCTATATTTCTCCATCAAACCTCTAAATAAATATATGGCTTCCATAGTAGACCTACCCGGCATGAATCCAAATTGATTTTGAGAAACATTAGTATCACGTCGCAACCTACGCTCCATAACTCACTCCCATAGTTTTAAAGTATGACATTAACTTAATATCTCTATAATTCGCACAATCACCTTTATTCTTAAAAATAGGAATTAACACACTCAATCTCCACTCATCTGGCATCTTTTTAGTTTTCAAAATAGTATTAAAAAGTTTAGTAAGCCAAAAAATTCATTCATCTCCTAAGCATTTCCACACCTCTATTGGAATATCATCAGGTCCAACAGCTTTTCCACACTTCATTTTCTTTAAAGCCTCTCTAACATCGGTTTTACTAATACGCCGATAAAAAACAGAAATTTTTATTATCATTTAGGGTATTAAGGTCACTAAAGTCAATCATATTTTCACATTCTTCATTAAAAAGTTTAGCAAAATATCTCATCCACCTTTGTTGAATATCATCTTCATTAAAAAATTTAATATTTTTCTTGCTTGATTTTATCTCACTAGTTTTCCAACCACTGAAGAAAGCTTTTGTAGTTGCCTCAAAATAATGACCCTAAAGAGACATTCAAGACTTTATTGTCGACCAGTTTAAATGACTTCTTGTCAGCTACTTGCCAATGTACTATCATTGATTCGCAAGGCTCATAGGCTCCAAGCGACTACGAAACCCTACAACAAGCGACCTATTATACCCTAAAATTTTCACAATGGTAAGCTTAAATTTTTCCCCGAATTTATACCCAAAATACCAATTTTTATAAAACAATAAAATTTTTATTCCATTATGTTCTACTCATCAAACTTTGCAAATTGATATATAGAAATATATATTATATTGCAACGACGTGAAAGTTATTGAATTAGTTTCGATTTGCATTTTTTTCTAGAGTTTTCCATTACTGTTACTGATGCAAGCAAAAATTAGGAGAAGAGCCCAAACTTTTGCTTACAAATAAAAAGACTCTTACATATACCTTTGACCACATACAACGATAAGAAACTACTAAAAATTAAACCAAATACAACATTTTATGAAATAACACTTACAACTCTTTGACATCAAACACAAACATTTCCTAAAGTTGCATTTGCTTTAGAAGAAAGATACATATGGAGTGGTACTTGTGGAGAGAAGAAGAAGATAAGAAGCCCGAGACGAAAGAGGAGACACTCGCAAGCTTTCCTAGAGGGGAAGGAGAAGGGTTGGACAAAGCTTGCAAGCTTTTCCAAGACAAGAAACCCGCAGGTTTTGGCTTCCAAAAATTATCACATATCTATCTCTTTTTAACTATAAACATTACATATTTATAGAAGAAAAGGGCAGCAAAACAGCCCCCTAAAACCTACATTTAATCCTAATTAAAATAAGGAAATGAAAGGCCAAAGGTCACCAAATAGCAGCCCACAATTTGGTATAGGAAACAAGGAGGCAACACCACGGGTAGCTAGCCAACAAAGCCACGAGAAGCCAGCAGGTGAGGGACCCGAAGAGGCAACAAGGGGAAACCAGCCAGAAAAGCCACGGAAGCCAGCCAGCAAAGCCACGGGAAAACCACCAGATGAGGGACCCGAAGAGGCAACAAGGGGAAACCAACCAGCAAATTATGGGAAGAGCAAAAAGCCACCAAAAACCGAGAAGACACAAAGAGGAAGGGAAAGAGACATGAGTGGGGAAACCAAAGAGCCTTTAGAGAGGTGAGAAAGAGGGGGGGAATGAATCTAATTTTGGCAATAAATACACAATTTATGAGCTGAATAATAAGAAGAGGCTCATTAATGAGCTGACTCAAGTAGAACTTACCAAAATAAAAACTCAAAATGTTTTGACCCCCCCTTTGCATGCATCAGATACACCCCTACTTGAAAAACTCATCTCCCGATGAGGTTGCTGTAGATTCTTTTTTCTGATGAGTTGAAGACGCCAAATCAAGTTCTTGAATTTTGTCCTCATATTTCTTTAGGATCATCTCATGTTCTTGCATAAACTGCACTAGAAGCTGATTCTTCTTCTTCTCAAACTTTTCTCTGCTAAGGATCATTCTTTCCTGAATCTTGTAGAGCTCCTTCTGGATAGGATTGGTAGACTCGCCTTACGTCGGAACCCATCGACTTGTTGGACTTTGGACTTCAAAATCACATGGCTGATTTTCACCAACAATAGACTTGACTTCATCTTGATTTTCCATATTTGAAAAAAAACAAAAAGACACAAAGACACCTTACAATAGACACCAAGACTCACTTGATAAAGACACCTGACAACCAAAACCTAGGACACCCTAAACTTGCTCTGATACCAATTTGATGCAAGCAAAAATTAGGAGAAGAGCCCAAATTTTTGCTTACAAATAAAAAGACTCTTACATATACCTTTGACCACATACAACGATAAGAAACTACTAAAAATTAAACCAAATACAACATTTTATAAAATAACACTTATAACTCTTTGACATCAAACACAAACATTTCCTAAAGTTGCATTTGCTTTAAAAGAAAGATACATATGGAGTGGTACTTGTGGAGAGAAGAAGGAGATAAGAAGCCCGAGACAAAAGAGGAGAAGCTCGCAAGCTTTCCTAGAGGGGAAGGAGAAGAGTTGGACAAAGCTTGCAAGCTTTTCCAAGACAAGAAACCCGCAGGTTTTGGCTTCCAAAAATTATCACATATCTCTCTCTTTTTAACTATAAACATTACATATTTATAGAAGAAAAGGGCAGCCAAACAGCCCCCTAAAACCTACATTTAATCCTAATTAAAATAAGGAAATGAAAGGCCAAAGGTCACCAAATAGCAGCCCATAATTTGGTACAGGAAACAAGGAGGCAACACCACGGGTAGCCAGCCAACAAAGCCACGGGAAGCCAGCAGGTGAGGGACCCGAAGAGGCAACAAGGGGAAACCAGCCAGAAAAGCCACGGAAGCCAGCCAGCAAAGCCACGGGAAAACCACCAGATGAGGGACCCGAAGAGGCAACAAGGGGAAACCAACCAGCAAATTATGGGAAGAGCAAAAAGCCACCAAAAACCGAGAAGACACAAAGAGGAAGGGAAAGAGACATGAGTGGGAAAACCAAAGAGCCTCTAGAGAGGTGAGAAAAGGGAGGGAATGAATCTAATTTTGACAATAAATACACAATTTATGAGCTGAATAATAAGAAGATGCTCATTAATGAGCTGACTCAAGTAGAACTTACCAAAATAAAAACTCAAAATGTTTTGACCCCCCCTTTGCATGCATCAGTTACTTTATTAAATTTATTGTAGCTCTAAGAGGAATTTCATTTTTTTTTCCAGTAAACCTCGCATGCAGGGGTTTGACATAATCATAGGGCTGAAATCTAATTATTATTTATATTAACATATATATAAGCTGTAAATCCATTTCAATTCTTTTCTCCGCTTCTCCTGTAAATGTCTCTGGAGCCGAAGCTGGAGCAAGCCGTGAGAAGGAAGAGGTGCAGCGGCTAAAATCCAGAGAACAAAAAAGGGAAAAGAAGAAAAGGAAGGAAAGAAAAAGGGGGTGGCTAGGGTATTGAGTAAGGAATTTGGATTTCTTTTCTTTTGTGTTAATTTCTGCATTTGGGTTGTTAAACAAGTGGATAGACTTCAAGAATTGAATGAGAAGAAATATAATTGAGATAAAATCTTATTTTTAGATTTCTTAAAGATTAGATTTATAAGTTAATAATTTATTATAAATCGTGCAAATTATGGTTATTTAGGTCATTTATAGAAGGAAAAGAGGTCGGGATACCCTAAAGGAATAATTCCTTCCTGCTAAACCAAAAAATGAGATGAGAAATTCAATCTCTAGTACAGAAAGTGATAAATTTTTAAATCTAAATTTTATAGCATTTTTTCACATTAATCCTAAGATGAAATTTTCGGCAACAAGAACAATTTCAACTTTATGATCACTTGTTCATTATGAATTTATTTTATATATATACAATGCTTTTGTATATTGTGGCATGATATTCTGGATGTTTGTTATGCTAGTTTTGAAGTATTAAGAAAAATCATATTATGGGGGATAGGCATGTACAAATAAAAGTGAAAGACCTGACAAGGTAAACCTAGTAGGGACCACGCAGGAGTTGCCCTACTCTCTCTTCTAAAAAGTTGGAGTTTTTAGATCCAACCTTGAAGGGAGGGATTGTGAGAACCGAACATAACCGGTTCAATTGAACCGGTCCGTCTTATTCCAGCGGGCGAAATCCCACGAGTGAACGACTCAGGCGTAGAACCGAACATGACCAGTTCAATTGAACCGGTCCGTCTTATTTCAGTGGGCGAGGGCGAAATCCCGCGAGCAGACGACTCAGGCGTGACCTGAGCGGCCATCACGAGTGTAGAAACGCCTCCTGGACTGGTCGATTCACCATTCTAAGTGGATAAACGCATGAGGGAGTGAAAAGGAACAACTCCTCACGTGAGAATTATCCGTTTCACTCATTCCAGTAGAAGAAAACGCAAAAGAGAAGGCTCTGTCGTGAGAAACGGCCGAGAGGAAGAAGAAGTAAGTTTTTTTCAAATTCATTTCTTTTGACATTTTTTCTTCTGTGATTAATCCTAAGAAAAGACAAGTTATTTTAAAGGGAGATCAAGAGAAGTAGAAAAGGAAGGAAGCAAACTCGATGGGTAGGGCAAGCGAGAGTCTTATATAAGGGAAGAATGTAAAAAAAATTTTTAGTATTTATTAAATTTAACTATTAAGATAGTTAATTTAGAAAATATTTTAGGAAATAATTTAGATTTATTAAACAAAGACTAATTTTCTTAGAAAATTTTAAGTTCAATTTATAGAGATTATAGAGATAATTGTTGTTTTTTTAGTATTTATTTTATTAGCAAGAAGAAAATAAATGTGTATTTGTAATATTCAATTTAAATATCTTAAAATAAGAAATTTATTTAGAAATAGAGAATTCACTAGTAGTTTGTAAATTATTAATAAGAAAGTCTTTTATATAGGTGATAATCTATTGACTTCGAAGAAAGGCGTAAGAGTGAAGAAATAAAATACTTAGGTTAAGGTGAGTACTCATGTCTTTTAATTACAGTAATAATATTTATTTCTCCTATATATGATGCATCAAAAATAATTATTATTTAATTGCTTCTTATTAATGTTCTATGAATTTATGCTATATGATTTTTCTTTACTAAATTTAATTGATTATGCTGAATAGGGAAGACTTAAATTCTATATCATAGTGATGTCATATATACTATATCATGATGTTATTATATAATTCAATATGAAATAATATGGAGAAGCTAAATGATATGATTTATATAGTATGTTTGTATGTGTATGTTGACTGATGGAACACACCCCCTTATGGTACTAGTTGGGGATGCAATGTACCCATACATGTAAATGGAAAAAGTTATCGAAAAGGAAAAAGAAATGGAAAAAGAGTACCTTCATTGGCACTAAATTTAGACGGTGGCTCCTGTGATGGTTGTATTATTTATAAGAAATGAGAAATGAGAATGATATGATTACAGATATGATATATACAACAAATATGATTTATGTATAACTTTGAAAGTCTTGAAACGAAATGATATGATTAAATATAATTATTTTATGATATCAAATGAAAAAGGGATCATGCATATTGTTCGAATTGCCTTGAGTTATTGTAGTTTAGAAGCATGTTTTGCTCACTAAATTGTGGCTTACTTTTAGTTGTTCTAATATTTTCAGGTATAATTTAATAAAATCAAAATGAGTAAATGTGTACCGTAGACGTGACCCACCGAATGAAAGGTATTTAATTTATTTTATATAAGTTCATATTTTTTTGAAGTTTTAGTGTCTCTTTCAGTGTATTAGGGAGCAAATAAAAATTTAATCTACCGTCCGACCGTCTATTTCCGCCTCGTTAATTAGAGCCTCCAGGTCGGGTCGTGACAGAGACTATAAATGTGTTAAAGCCTTTAGCCATATATGATTTTCCTAAAATAGTGTACAATGAATAAAATAAGAAACATGAGAGAAACCTGAAAGAGTTTATACAGTAAATTGCACAGTTTTATAAATCGATCTTTTACTACACTAATGACTCTTATATTAGTTTTGACATATGTACCACTTATGATTCTTATATTAGTTCAAATTATCAACATGCATGTTAATTGCTTCTTGTTTTTATATTAGGATTGTGAATTTCATTGAGCATTCAACTCACCAATGGATGTATTACAGGAAAGGGAAATGAACTAACGGGGCTTTAGGCAAGAGTTTTACAACCTCGTGTACATAAGTTTTGGGTGTAGATAGAAGACTGATCAATAAGCTTTAGATTAAAGCTTTTGGGTATGTAAATTTTATAATTTTATTTGAAATTTTAGTAAAGCTCAATACTTTATTTTGATGTATACTGGGCATGCTTCTGAACATGAAATTATGAGGTATAATTCTCTAAGGCTGGAATATATTTGTGTTAGGATGATCTGAATAGATTAATTTCCTACTCACTCGATCCTGAAGAATGTAGCTCAGGTTGGGCTCAGGATGGGTGTTAGTGAGAAATGTATATGTCCAGTTTTTCCTTCTTTGTTATACTTCAAGTTGACTGAAAGGGGTCAAAATAGGGTAACATGACCTTTCTTGAAGCTTTCCAGCCACCTCTCAACAACTTCATCGACCACAACTCAACTCATTACCTCTAGCAACTAGCAACCTCAGTTGGGAGAACACTTGGCCAAACATTTTCAGGGATTTTAATTTTAATTTTGTTCTTCAGGAAAAATAAACTCCACATTCCTAACAGTGAACTAAATTTCAAATTTGTAAGAATCGTAACTCAAGATAGTTTGTGCTTTCCATACGAATGGAGATACTAATCTTGCCAATGTTTTGGTTCGTTGACTGGAATTAAAAAAACTCTCACATTTCTTAGACCTGAAAGCAAAAATCTGCTTCCCACAAACGCATGCGGTTAATTAGCTGTTATAACTCAAAAATTATAAAAAAATATATTTTTACCTATAACAGTCAAAAATTATTTTAAGAATCATTATAAGTTCAAATCTGCCAAGTGTTGTTGTAGATATCTCAGATTCTATATGTATTTTTGGATGATAAATAGACAATCATCTTGAGATTCATTAATCTTCCGCTTTATTTGTATTCAGTAGTAGCTATGCGGTGTGTTTACATTGGAAGTTTTGTTTCAGCGCTTCTCCAACTGGATCTTGGGATTTGAGTCTTGCCACAATCGAACACGATATGACCTATGCAATTTCAGGTCATATTAAGTCGGGTTGGGACATTCGCAGAGCATTTGCTCATAATGAGAAATAACAAGCTTGAGCAAGAGGGCACTTTTTGCATAGTTTAGAGAAGGATGCAACATGCCAAAATTGCAAATGCGATGTAATATATATATATATAGTTTTCCAAGCAAGATGGATCATTGTTTTAATATATGGTCATAAAAGATTTAGGCCTCCAACCCCCTCCCTCACCTTCAAGAACTTGCAACACCAAGTGTTCTAGCTGACACAAATGACTTGCGCTAGCACAATTGAAACAACAGAGACATGAAATATAAGTTGCTGTGTATTTCAGCATCTATTATAAGAAGCACAGAAAATTTTGCTACATACAAAATAACTTTACAGATTTCATGAAGCAATTCTACATGAATCTCAGAAAGCCCAAAATCATTGCATGGAAGAAATTTATTGCAATTTATGGAAGAAAGCTGAATATGCATGTTCATACCGATTCAATATCCTCCCTCATGTGTCTAAGTTTCACATTAAAAATACGAAGCCACTCATCCATGTCCTCCACAGAGGCAGTAACTGCTTCTAGCCCCAATAAGACCTGTACAACTCAAAAATTGGAAGCATGAATTAGACACCAGCTAATTAACCTAAATGCAAGTAACATAATACTTCAAACACCCAAAAAAAAAAAAATGCTGAGCACGTTATATATATATATATATATATATATATATATATATATATATATAAGAGCAGAAGTAGAAGACATTGAAAGTCATACATAGTATATATATATATATATATCAGAGCAGAAGTAAAAGACATTGAAAGTCATACATAGTATCAAAAGATCTAAAAGTTCAAGTTTGCAATTATGGATTCAAGAGAACAAAATATAAAAAAAAAGAGCATAAGTAATTAACAAAGATACCTGTTGTATTAAGGGTTCACTTTCTAGGAGAGAATGGACATTTGCCGCTTCCAAAGCATGAAGTTCACGTTTCAACCTTTCAGAAAATGCCTCTGCTTCACCAATACCCATCACATACCTACATCAGCATTTCAGGTTGAAGAAATCGTGCAATTTTTAAGATATAGGATTGTGTGCCAAGTAAAAAAAAAACAGAGAAAAAACACAGGAGCATCATAATAACCGTATAATAAAAGCCTCAAAAATCAGATAATAACTGATTTTATAAACTAAAAGAAAACAACCATCATGATGCACTTGTCATGCGATGAAGCACACAACAATTAAAACTCTGTAACATGCCAAAAAAGCTTCTTTCCAGCGTTGTCTTGAATTCTCTGTAGGGTAGTAGTTGTTCGAAGCTGAATAAAGAACGCTTCCAAAAATTTAGGAAAAGAAGTCAAAGAAATTTAGGGTAGTTGTTCCAAGCTGCTTTTCTGTAAATTTCTGAGTCTATGGAGCAAGTAATTTACAGTAGAAAGAACTCAAGCATGGGCTGAATCAAGGAGAGTTTCCTGCTTGGTATCATGAAGAACAACGGAATGACAAGCTCTTGATAAAGCCAGGATCACCAGCGTACTTTGAATTACCTTGAGAATTTATAGTTGTGTGTGCCTTTCACACATCATAACATATTGCAAAATTTTGAATTTCGTTATCTATCCGGCACTATAAAAAGATGATAGTGGTGATTTTTTTGGCAAACCTAACTTTCCCATTTTATTGAACTTTATGTTTAGAAACATCAACTAAGAGATTCCAATAATCTTGTAACAATGGTCAAAAAAGAATATTAATCTTAAAAGAAATCTTAAATATTTAGGGGCTATTTGTTTTTTTTTTTAAAGAATACAAAGTAAAATAGAATACAATGTAAAAGAAATGCAACATACTTAAAATGTTTAGAGTTACTTAGATGAGTGTAAAATAAATATTTTTGCGATTGATTTGACATAAAATGAATTTAGTGTAAGGCCCAATGACTGTGGTGGCGGCTACTAGCAGGCAATGGCGGTAAAAGATTGTGACGGCTGCTGGCAACGGCAATGGCTACGGCGGCTAGGGTGCAACATTCACTCAAAAGGGGGCAAATTCTGAATATATTGAAAATGAACTAAACGATGCATTCTAAATACTTCAAAATTTTACTTCGCACTCCTTCTGCTTCAAACTAAACATCAATATTTTCAAAACCCCTACATTTGGAATACATAATAGCCCTTTACTTCAAACCAAGCAACCCCTTACTCTAAACCATGATGCATGAAAATGAGATGGAGACAACATTCGAGAATATCTTAACTTTGCCAAGTAATGAGACGAAGATAAAACTCCATATTATCTAACAATTATGCAATATACATGCAACCTAATCTTGGGCAAAATTTAGTATAGCAGATAACAAGAGAATATAAACACATAAAAGGAAGCTTAAAGAAGCTTCAAATTTACAAGTTCAATTGAATTAAGTGAATTAAGGGAAAGGTTCATAGTGTCTAAGCTTGTAATAGTGAACTACGACTTCCCAAAGAACACCACTGACCCTAATCGATTTTCTATAACGCAAAGGGTAGAACATAAAAAGCGAAAAAGACAGTTACTTTCAACAGATAAATTGAGCTAAGATGAGAAGCTTTACCGAGCAATGAAAACATAAACGAGATACACAATAATTCAATCAATGTGGTTATCTTATATCTGAGCATTATTTTCTTCATTATAAAATGAATTTCAAAAATTACAAGTTATAGCCAGCATTGAAGAATGCAAGAGCATGCACAGTAATTTAAAATAGCAGCAGGAAAATATGGACAAACTTACGTTCCAAGAAGAGCTTCCATGTCCTCTTCTTCGGCTTGAGAAACAAGCTCTCTTTCAACTGTAACTTGGGAGTCTCTCTGAGTTATAACAGATGCAACCGGACCATCTTGGTTTTTGACTTCATTATTGACAGTAGGAATATTTTCCTGAGAATAAATCCTTTATGATAACTACCAAAGTCCAATATCATACAATCTCATGCTACAAAATGACAGGAAAAGTCCTGTTTGAAGCTAACCAGTTGGCTGAACTTTTGTCAACCAACTTCTGCAACTTGCAGATAAACAAATTGATTAGTATGACAAGAAAATTTGATTAAAAAGAATGGCCTTAATGTATGTTAGTTGAATGATCATCATCATTAGCCATATCCCAGCCATTTGGGACCAGCTAAAAGGGCGCATAACCAAGCACATGAAGCTCCCATCTGATGCAGGGCAACTTGGGGTTAGGTTTCTGGATCATATGCTTTCACCCAAAAAATAATAATAATAATAAAGGATTCACTAGTCACTAGGTATCAATTATATATTTTCTTAAAATGAAAATAAGGTATAGTAGAGTGTAAGCTCCCATCTGATGCAGAACAACTCGGGGTAGGATTTCCTAATGCAACTAATATGATTCATCATATACTTTCATGCAAAGAAAAATAGAGGACTCACAAGTCACTGGTTATCAATTATATATTTTCCTAAATTGAAAATAGACAATAATAGAGTGTAAGCCAAATTGATAACAAAAAGAACGTAAATCTTTCAAAATTTCAATAGAAATTTGAAAAAATTACATTCAGAAAATTAATTGCACAAAATCAAATTTCTGGCGTACCTTCTTTAGAAGAAAATTAGCAGCATTATGCTAGCTAATAGCAAATTATGTTTAAGAACTAGATAAGGAACAAAATCATTAAAGTGAAAAAAAAAATGTTTCACATTAACACAAAACGATTCATCCCCAAAATCAGGTAGCCATATTTATATCACTCGAGGAAATCATACATCCAACTTTCACTCACAAAATTGAAAACTGGAAAAAAAATTATTTAAACCAGAACTTAAAACTTGCATGCCTCAAATCATTAGGTATAGACCCCTCAAATTAGGAAGTATTAACCATTATCCTAAGGTTATGGATAACACATTTTCATTAGCAATAACTTTTTATCTTCATCAATCAAGCAATTTGTGGACACTGGACAGCAGCATTCAATTTATGTTGTATAGTTAATTTTGAATTCAAGAACAAGACAGGCTTTTAAATTTATTTCTTTCCTTGGTTGTTATTCCTCTAATTACTTATATATAATTTCTCATCTTATTTTTTACACAAAATATGGGAATAAAATTCAGCTATGGAAACTCCCATTTTATGCTCTCCACTCCTGACATTCTAATTTTCAAAATTGTATCAAAAAACATTAAGGTTCTCTTTCCTATGAGGCTGACAGATCCTTTAGAAAAATTTTCAATAGTTCCTTAACCAACACTAAAAGCCAATCTTCTACCAATAACAATTGCCAAAATATAAGCACAGTATCCTAGAAAGAAGACAATGACAGCTGCCATGAAAAAGCTAGTGGTTAAGTTGGCAACTCCAACATTGAATCAACCTTGAAATGAAAATTTTAGATTCAAAACAATGAAAATCCATAATGACTGCAAAACTCCAGAAAGAACCAGCAACAAAGACAAATCCTATCAGAAGTCTTCTACCTCTTAAGTCATCTAGACAACAAGCCAAAGGCAACCAATTATTCTTTAAATAGAAGCTTATTCTAGACCATCATCAAAATAAACATGGTTGCTCAAAAAAATAAATTCTCATATGAACGCATTACAAACAAGAAGAAAACTACTACTTCAACAGTAAACTCGAGAGTGTTCGATCATATGACAGGAAACAAAAATATCTTACGCAATTAAAACCCATACTATAAAAATTATAATGTATGAGTTGTAGATGATTAACTATCAAAAGTTCAAAAAAGGTTCTATTATTCTCTCAAAAATTCTAACAATTGACAATATACTTCTATTACCTACATAGATTCCAACTTACTATCACTCAAATAACTACTCATGAAAAAAATTGTGTTGTCAATTTCTCACTGATCTTTGTCACTTTCATGACTTGAACTTGGAGAGGATGAATGAAAGTATAAAGATGTGTTCAAGATTTTCCCACAACATTAACTAGGAGCACTAGTGTAGATTCAAATTTCCCATCAGGATTTCAAAACTACTCTTCTCCCATTAATCTTGAAAGCATATGCATTAGACCTCCCAAAAATGAGTAGAAACATCTAAATCATATAGGCAATGTCTACCTAAAATAACATGTGCAATGTCTACAGGCAACGCATCACACTAGATTTCATTAGTATAGATGGCCAATTTAATTCTAGATACATTTGAAACACGGGTATAGCAATTTTGGCTATCTTATATAGTTATGGATATGTATCAGATTTCAAATTCATGCACTCATGACCAATCTAAAACAAAACAATCATAAAAATACTATGAATTATAAGTTTGTAATATTTATTCCTAGAAAAAAAGCCTAAAATAATCTTCTCTACTATTCGTACCAGAGTATCACTTTTATCCAATTTAATCCTTGGACTTTACAAAATTGATCCCAAGTAATTCCTTCTTAAACTGAGATCGATTTTGTAAAGTTAAGGGACTAACCTGGGACTAATTTTATAAATCAATTTGTATTAATTTATACCTAAGGGACCATTAGGGATCAATTTCCAATAGCCAAGGAGCTAAATTGTAGAAATGTGATACTCTTAGATTAAATTAGCAACATAATAATAACCGGGGGACTATTTTGGGCTTTCTCCCTTTCTCCCCATTTTAAATAGATTTGACAAATATTTTCTTCCCTCCAACTAGATTCAAACACATAAATAGTAAGATTCAATGCATGGCATTCAATGAGTTATCCATTAAAACATCACTAGACTCGCTAATTCATTCATCAAATTGATGAACATCAAAATCATTAATTTCATCATCCTACTCCTACAAAGGATACTTGCTACTATAATTACTAGTTTGATAACATTTAAAATGTCCTTGCAAAAATTATAGATACATACTCAAATGCAATTGACTTTCCTTCAATAATCTTATTAATAGTATGGTTATAACGTATAGATATAGAAGTTGCAAAATACTGAACTCAATTACTTTAGAAAAATGATGCACTCCTCAAATATGTCGTAACCCTCTTGACACAAGAAAATATTTGTTCAAACTCAAATGCAAGTTGTGAAGCATACTCAAGTGATGGAATGTGGTTAGGCGTCAACTCTCTTGATGTCATGTCTCAAATCAAACATAAACCTAGCGAGTGGTTATAAGATCTTCAGTAATCTCAAAACACAACAAAGTTCTTCAAATTTATTTATGTATTCAATCATAGTCTTAGTGTTTGCTTTTAGCTAATCAGATTTATCACATAATCTATCACAATACTACAAAGGAAAATACTTTTATTTTAAAAGTTCTTTCTGTAACAGTGTGATGACCCGGTTTAGGCTGGGCCGGCTCAACCAAACCGGCCAGCCTTCTATTAATAGTCGCAACCCCAACAGGGGTCAGTACTGTGCATTTCGCGAACAAAGCGAAGGGCGGACGGACGGCTTCATGCGAGAGAGCGAGGTAAGCTGCGTTTTTCCAATTTTAGCAAAGGATTGGCTTCAAGGATAAGAATTAATGATTCCTCTTCATTCCTATCAATAACGAAGTGCTAATTTGGGAGAAACGACTGTGAAAGAGAGGAACGGTTGAGGAAACAAGGAAACAAGATTTGTGAATTCCTTCCTTTCAATTTTGTATAAATTCTCATGTTTTGTTTGACATACAGTAAATGACATTTTGTTAAGGGAAAATAAAGAGATTGAAAGCGAGAAGAAAGAATTTTGGGAGAGAGAAGGATTTAGAAATTTTGACAAACCCCCATTTTCTTTGTAAGTGACTTTCCTTTTATAAAATCTTAGTTAGATTTTGTTACTAAAGCACATTTTTTATGGAAGTTCATATTATATGAATTTAAGGATAAAAGAGAGATTGAAAGTTGTAGAAATTTGATTCAGCAAGGAAATTCGAAGTTGAGGTTGCTCCAAGGATCGAGGATTTGAAAGGATTAAAGTGGGTAATTATAATTATTTGAAATTTCATTATTTATTTCCATTTCCATATTGAAAGAAAGATTGCTTTATTTATTTTAAGAACTACTATGAATGAAGCTATGTAAACTTCAAATATATAAGATAGTGTACATAGATTTCTGATAAAGTATATAGAGACGTCATGAAAATGTGAAAGAAGGTTAACATAAATAGAAAGATAAAGTTTAAAGCAATTATACTTATATATGTTACTGATATGTATTTAAAAGTATACATACGAATAAATGACATAAAATGAATGAAAGATAAATGAAAAAGGGAAAAGAATATGCATGCAAACTTATAGGAGTTCACCCCCGTATGGTACTGATTGGGGAAGCAATGTACCCGTGCACGTTAAAAGGAAAAGGTTATGAAAAGAAAAAATGAAAAAATAAAAATGGTTGTACCTTTGGGTACATTTAAACGGTGCTCCTGTACAACTTAAATGAGAAAATGAATAAATATTAAAATTTTATAATGTTTTAAAGGAATATGTTCGGAAATGTATAAATGACTGAAATGAATGAAAGAAAGTTAAAAAAAGGATAAGATGCATATTAAAGATTATATGTGCATTGTAAATAAAGGATATTCATATTGATTGTTTTAACAGTTACCCACTGAGTTTATATTGTACACTCAAACCACTAAATTAATGTTTCAGGTAAATCCTCAAAGAACAAGAAATGACTGAAAGAGAAGAATTCGTTTATAGAAGACGACGTACAAATGACAACAGGTAAAATGACTGATTAAAATGTATAGTTCGGTCATAGATTGATTATAATTTTCTTTGTGATTAGTGGCTCTTCAGTTGACAAAAAGTTTATGATAATGTGTTTATTGAATGGGATGAAATTGTAATATTGTCCGACTTTTCATTCCCGCCTCGTTAGATCGAGCATCCGGGCCGGGTCGTGATAAACGGACCGGTTTGGGTGGCCGGTTCCAACCCTCCTAATAAAAGTCTCGACCCCAGAAGGGGGTCAGTTTTGCGAACGAAACAGAGGGGCGAACGGCTGGGGCGGAACTGAACACACGCGTGGGAGGATTCGGAGATTTCATTCCGCCATTTTTAGAAATCGATCGCATTTGGGGATAAGAATCATCAACTCATCTTCATTCCCATTGCTAAAGAAGCGAAGATTGGGAGGAAAGGATGATGATTGAGAAGAATGGCAAGGAGAAGGAAGGAAGACGGTTTGTTTTCAATTTTGTATAAATTGTTTCATAATTCTTTATCTAATTAGTGGAAACATTAAATTGAAGATAAGGAAGACATTTGAAATTTGAAAAAGGTTTTGGGATTTGAAAAATCCCCTTGTTGTAAGTAAAATTCCTATCATATAACTTTTTTATATTTATTATTAAATCTTATTTTCAAGAAAATTTATATTGTTTAATTTTAGGAATTTTAGAAGCAAAAAAAGCAAATGTAGGAGTTGGGTTCTTTAAGAATTCAACAAGAAAAGAAATTGAGGCTGAGATAAGAATTTATTTGATAGATGTTTATGAAAAGATTTGATGAAAGTTAACTATATGTAAAATTACCTTATTGTGTCTCTTTAGGTTGTGACAAGGATCGAAGATTTGAAAGATCAAAATGGGTATTATAAATTTTCTCTTTATTTTGTTTTTCGATTTTTATTTTGCAAAGAGCATGTTAGATAATTGATTGTTTTAAGACTTATAAATTATTTTGGAAGTCATTATGTATGAAACGAACAAATGTATATACAAGTGTATGAAATGTGAATGAAAATGCACGTTAAAAGTCTATATATAAAAGAAATAGAGAGTAATTATATTAAAGAAATAATATACAAATGAATGAAAAATAAATAGAAAAAGGGAAAAAGATAAGCATGCAAAATTTACAGGAGTTGACCCTCGTACGGTACTGGTTGGGAAAGCAACGTACCCATGCACGTAAAAAGGAAAAGGTTATGAAAAAAGGAAATGAAAATAGTTGTACCTTTGATACATTTAGACGGTGCTCCTGTATGAATTAAATGAAAAAAGGAATACATATTAAAGCATTATAAATGTTATAAAGGAATGTGAGATGATATGCATAAATGACTGAAATGAATGAAATAAAGATAAGAAAGGGAATATATATTAAATGTTAAATGAATAAGACGTATATTAAAGGTTATATGTATTGTATTTTTGTTTTATGTTAATTGTTTTAACAATTACCCACTGAGTTTACTTTATAAACTCATTCCATTAAATAAATATTTTCAGGTAAGATTCCAAAGATTTAGAGATGGTCGGAAGGGAGGAGTAAATCTATAGAAGACGATGCAATAATGAAAACAGGTAATTTATGATTTATACAAATATTAAGTATTCGAAGAAATTATTAAATAGTGGCTCTTCAATTATTTTTGAGAAAGTTGTAGATTGTGTTGTGTATGAATTGTACTGAATTATTCTACCGTCCGACTTTTAGTTCCCGTCTCGTTAAATCGAGCATTCGGGTCGGGTCGTAACAAAAGTGGTATCAGAGCCCAATTAAGATATGAATCATACTAAAATAGCCATTAAAATGACTATTGATGATTTAATGTAAAATGAATTGTCTTATTAAAAACAGGAACCAAAATGATCCTGGAGAAGAGGAAGAAGTGGAAAAAGTGAAAAGGCCAGTGTCTAATGTTAATATTAACCCTGATGTACTGACACAAATGATGACAGCTATGACTCAGTTGATTCGAGACTCAAAGAATCAACCATCAGGATGTAACAGTGGTGGTGGAATGCCTATGGATAAGTATCTCAAACTGTTTCAAGATATGAAACCACCATTATTTAAGGGAGTAGAGGGACCAATTGAAGCTGAAAACTGGTTACTAATGATTGAAAAGATTTTAGAAGGAATGTTCTGTCCAAAGGAGAGAAAAGTTTCCTTGGCAACCTTTGCACTTGATGGAGAAGCAGAAAGGTGGTGGAGATGTCAGCATCAAAATAAAACTGGAGAAGTTTTTAAAATCAAGTGGGATGATTTTACTCAAGTGTTCAGAGACTGGTTTATGTCTCTTTCTGTGAGGAGGCAAATATAGGACAAGTTTATGAGATTGGTGCAGGGAGACAAATCAGTTATGCAGTATGAGGCTGAATTTATAACATTATCCACATATGCTCCTCAATTAATACATACTACAGAGGAAAAGTGTCATAGATTCTTATCTGAATTGAAGGATGCATTTATGAAGCCTCTTGTTCCACTTGGAATTGAAGATTATTCAGTCTTGGTGGAAAGGGCTAGGAGGGTAGAAATGGACTTCCAAAACACTCAAAAGAGACGTGACTTTCAGAAGATGAAAAGTTGTGAGGTTATGGGAACTTCTCATAATTCACATTGCAAACCCCTTTCACAAGTTGGGAAGTTTAATTGGAAGAAGACTAAGTCCAGTAACAGTGGCAGTTCAAGAGTGAACAGTTGCAGCAAGTGTGGAAAGTAACATAAAGGAGAATGTTTATCTGGTACAAATACTTGTTTCTAGTGTCATCAACCAGGTCACATAGCCAAGAACTGTCCTACTTTGGGGCAAAGACTAGCAGGAGAGTCTAGGATAAACATTGGATATAAGAGAAATGTTGGAAGACCAAGAGCGATAGAATCAGCTGCTTCTACTCCAAGACTAAGTCAAGGACGACTTTTAGTTCCCGCCTCGTTAAATCGAGGTCGTGACACTTTCACTTTAAGCCAAGTTGTTATAGGTTCCCTTCTCAACCCCTCTTTGCCACTCCAATGTTCTCTAGCCAATTTTAGCATGACAAATTAATTTCATTTTCACAAAATGCACTTACCTTTCATCAAACATAGTTTGTCATTCAAAGATCTTATCTATATATAACCACTCAATACAGGCTTTAGAATCAATTCCACCCTCATTAATAAATCATTCAACCTTTAACTTTATCAGTTATTTTAACATGTATATGAAAATTGTGGCATATATGATTCCATACGCATCATTGTTAAAAATCCTAAAGTGTCTATCAAAATGATTTCCATCTCCCCAATTAGAATTAAAATTCAAGTGATTGGTCCTTCATTATGATTGGAATTCACACTTCAAGTTTTCAAAATGATTTACTATCAATTTATGGTTTAACCAGATTAATATGATCATTGGTTTAGTTTTGATTATTCATCCAATTGAGTTTTCAAAATTATCAAGACTGCATCCTTTCACGATCTATTAAATTATCTGAATAAGTAGCTCTGCTTCTAAATAACATTTTGACACAACCTAAGTATCTGGGTACCAATTTGATGCAGAACATATCAGGGGTTAGATTATAACATAACTAATATGATGTGTCTTATGCTTTCATGCAAAGTAAAATACAGGATCTATAGGTAACAGGTTACCAATTACATCGGCAATTATCTTTAAACAAAAACAAACAGTTATAGAATAGAAGTTCAATTGATGATAAAATGATTATACATATTTGAGAATTTCAACAAGTACAACAACAACAACAACATCAAGCCTTTGTCCCACTACGTGGGGTCGGCTACATGAATCCTTTTTCTCCATTGTGTCCTGTTAAGAGTCAAATTCTCGATTAAATCTAATAAAGAAAGATCATTTCTAATATTTTTTAACTAAGTCTTTTTAGGTCTACCTCTACCTTTCTTAACATAAGTCAAATCTAATACCTCTACTTTCCTAACCGGGTCATCGGGAGGCCGCCGTTTTATGTGACCAAACCATCTAAGGCAACTCTCTCTAATCTTATCTTCCACTGGAGCTACTCCAATCTTTTCAAGTATATGCTCATTTTGTATCATATCTCTAAGGGTAAAGCCACTCATCCACCTGAGCATCCTCATATCTATAACACTTAACTTAGTATTATGCTTCTCTTTTAATGGCCAACATTCGGCACCATAAAGCATTGCAGGTCTCACCATCATTTTATAGAATTTTCTCTTAAGTTTGAGGGGGACTTTTCTATCACACAACAAGCCCAATGCATTCCCCCCACTTCAACCATCCAACTTGAATTCTGCTGATAATATCCCCATCTATTTCACCATCACTCTGAAAATAGATCCAAGATATCTAAAATGTGTACTCTTATTAATGACTTGATCGCCCAAAGTCACAATCCCCACACTAGGTCTATTACTACTAAAATTACACTCCATATATTCCGTTTTAGATCTACTCAAGCGAAAACCTTTAGACTCTAAGGTTGACCTCCATAATTCAAGTTTACCTTCAACTCCCTCTCTAGTCTTATCAACAAGAAGAATATCATCAGCAAAAAGCATACACCAAGGTACATCCTCTTGCAAATGTCTAGTGAGAACATTCATGACTAAAGCAAAAAGATATGGGCTTAAGGCTGATCCTTGATGTAATACAACCGAAATAGGAAAATACTTGGTCAAACCACCTTGTGTTTGAACACAAGTAACAGCTCCTGCATACATATCTTTAATGATTTGAATATAAGCGTTATTAACTCCTTTCCTTTCAAGAACTCTCCATAGCACTTCTCTTGGAACTTTATCATATGCTTTCTCTAAATCAATAAATATCATATGTAGATCCTCCTTATTCTCTCTATATTTCTCTATCAAACCTCTCAATAAATGTATGGCTTCCATAGCAGACCTGACCGGCATGAATCCAAATTGATTTTGAGAAACATTAGAATCACGCCGCAACCTATGCTCCATAACTCGCTCCCATAGTTTTAAAGTATGACACATTAACTTAATTCCTCTATAATTCACACAATCTTGTGTATCACCTTTATTCTTAAAAATAGGAATTAACATACCCATTCTCCACTCATCTGGCATCTTTTTTGTCTTCAAAACAGTATTAAAAAGTTTAGTAAGCCAAGAAATTCCTTCATCTCCTAAGCATTTCCACACCTCTATTGGAATATCATCAGGTCCAACAGCTTTTCCACCCTTCATTTTCTTTAAAGCCTCTCTAACTCGGTTTTACTAATACGCCGATAAAAACATAAATCTTTATTTTCATTTAGGGTGCTAAGGTCACTAAAGTCAATCATATTTTCACATTCTTCATTAAAAAGTTTAGCAAAATATCTCATCCACCTTTGTTGAATATCATCTTCTAAGAAAAGTATTTTTTGATCTTCTAAGAATTTCAACAAGTAGCTAAATAAATAAGCAAATAAAATAACTTCCACAAAATTAGATTTCCTATTATCTTTTTTTTTTAACCAAAATCAAGAGCACTAAACTACTCAATAACAAATTATATAGAAGAAAAAAACAAGAACAAATTTATCAAATTACAGAAAAATCAGGCTCATGCGAATACAAGGAGCTGACTTTCCCATATTCAAGCAATCGCATTCATACTGCACTCATTAATCCAACTTGTGCTCAAAACATTGAAAACTATGAGAGAATTTTTCGTCAATTCAAAACTTATGAATTATAAACTTCTTAAAATTTTTGATAGACTCCTCATAACCAAGTTAGCAGATAAGGTTAGCAGAACATTAGTTCCAATGTAAGCTTTAAATAATCCTATTTAAGTATAAATTCACCAACACAATCGACCTCCCCCAAATTCAAATTCCAAATTCTCAAAGCCCACAGTTGCACCTCTAACATTCTAATAATTGCACCCAACATGAGAAGCAGTAAACCCCGCCCAAACATCACACTAATGAGCATGCACAACTGCTGCGAAGCAGAGCGCAACCCACAAGGACAAGACTCCAAAACCCGCAGCATGCATTGCACGCCTGCAGCAATAGAAATAGTATGTTGCGCCTTCTTTTTCTATTTTTCTTTGTTTTTACCTTCTTTAATTTTAGAAGCAAACGAGGCTAAGAATCCATCAACCCAACTAGTTCCTCATCAACACCAAAACACAGCTTGCGAAGAGATTGAGGTGTGCAGTCTTATCCCTACATCAATGAGAAATTTAATCCCAAGTTGGATGAATGAGGCATCATTCAAGAAATAACCCTTGTAATTTTTTGGTAAGGTTGATCAAATAGATAATAGCAAGACAACACCTAAATGAGAAGGCATGAGATTAGACACTATTTCACCATCTTAAATGTTACCTTAGCCCAAAGGGCCATCTCCACAACATCTATGCCAACAACCTTCGGAATATGGCCCAATATCTCCTTGCAGACATTTAAAACATGAAGAAGCAGCCGGTTCCTACAGGTGGATGGTAACAAGTATAAAAGGGAATAAATTTATATTTAAAATCTTAATGATATGATAGCAATAAACAATGGAAACACATAACTAAGAGCATAAGTAACAATTATGGTGGTATCTCGGAATGAATTTGGAGATATGCCCAAGAGAACCTGTCATCAATGTTGCGCATTGTCCACTGTGGAGGTGTAACACTTTGACTTCTAAGATTATCAAATCCCTGAACAGAACACGGATTGAAGGTAATTTTCATTAGCATTAACAGAAACTGAAAAGCCCGATTATCAAGAAAGTTTCTATTTAACAATAGGTTAAATGAGAAGATACAGCACGAAAAATACCAGCATAAACGTACACCCACTATTATCATTTGGAACAACCTCCACTTTTGCAAGATGCTTCAGCTTGTACAGTTTTGCAGGCTAGAATGTGATAGAAATATCATAAATTAGATGTTACCTATTTATAACACATGGGATTACTCTAGATAGTAAGAGAAAACTTGATAACCAATAGATGTAAAATTAAGAAACAAAATGCAAAATGAAACTTGTATCACTAGTGGAAGTAGGGCTAAGGGTGGGGGAGGGGGTGAAGAGGAGAGAGACAGGGCTGATGGGCATCCATTTTAGTTTCCTGCCAAGTCATTCAACAGAAACGCAATTTTCAAAAGCAAAATAATCCACAAAAGTGATAGTTGTATAACAAATATTTCCAATAACAAGTGATCTTCCAAAGTCCAATTACCAGACCATAACCTCTACAAGCTTTGAAATTTGATGACTCTACACAAAAAAAAAATAGAAGGAACTCTATATGGCATTTTTCTTTGCTTTTTAATTACAACAATAACCTTCTATAGAATAAGAAAGAAGAGAAGACACGTGGCATACTAACTAATTTCTCTTATTTCCTCTTCTTTTTCCCCTCTCTACCAATTTTGCTGACCCCACGTAGAGGGATAAGGCTTGATGTTGTTGTTTTATACCTCCTAAGCCAGGATCAAGATAGGCCTAATCCAATTGCCTGACATATAATTTACGAATAAGAAAGTTATATACAACTAAAGAAGTTAAGCACACACTCCAATCGCTAAATAAGATTTAAAACAAGTAAACCTTTTAATTTACCAAAATAATATAGCAGGTACTAATTTATTTATTTAAATTATATTCAACAAAAATTTATCCATACACAAGCATATTTATGCTTCATACTTCATATCTTACGAACATATACTATGCAAAAGAATAAATATATATGCAGGTACATGACTAGTAGGGTTAAAGTTAGGCGGCTAAATGAAGAATTGCCTCAAGCATGGTATGTTAAGAGAATATCAAGGATAGTACAAAAACTTCAATTTTATTTTAAGGAAAAACAAGTAAACAAGAATTTTTATATAGATCATAACACTAGCAAAGAAATCATTGATATTCACATTGAGTGGACAAAATAAGAATGCTAAGATAAATGTATGAAAAATAAGAAAAATAACGTTATGATGGGTGCCTGGTAAAACAAAGATATAGTAAATCTGAAATAAAAATTTTAAGATGGACTAGCGGTAACATGAAAGGATGAAGTACGAAATGGCTAAATAAGGGGTATGGTGGAATTAGAATCTATCAAAAGAAAAGATAATGAAAGAAAAAAATTTTGTGAGTCTTATATGGCTTAGACGTGTACAATGGAGAGCAGAAGATTTACTATTATGATGTATGAATAAAATTAAAATGAAGACTTAGAACATAGTAAAAAAATTATGCAAAATGATGGTGACCGTCAGATCAAGATTTATACCACTGCCAACGTGATTAATTTTTTTGGCTTAATTAGTCAATTGAATTAATGAAGATTTAATTCAAGAACTTTAGATTAATTAAAGTACATTATTTAAATAATTTTTAAAATTTTTATGCCTTATCTTGATCGAGTCGTTTATGTAATTATTATTCTTAAAGGTATTTTTCCTATAAAAAAAATGAAACCAAAGGCTCATTATTGAGAATCAATAATTAATGGATACTTGTTTCTACTATGATATTGATACATCCGAAACTCTTCTCAATTTGGTAGTTCTCATCCCATTATGAATCCATCTCTCCCTCTTCCACTCTCTCCCCTAAATTCCTTCCCCGCCCACTTTCCTCACTCTCATCTCCCTCTCACTGATTCCACTTGCTCTTAATTCCCTTTTTTTTGTAATACTCTTCCACTTCTCCTTCAATCACACAAGAAAATTCAAAACACTTGATTTCAATCTCAGAGCAAAGTGATCTATTCAAGAATACATGTCATTGGGTCTTGCCTCTCTCATTCATCTCCTTCAATATCCTTTCATTTGTCATTCACCATAGAAGAATTCGATCTAAATAATCATCAGTACCTCATACAACACAATCATCACAACCACAAACAAGGTTTAAAATTGTGCAATTGAGTATTGAGGCATTTTTCCTTCATGAGGCGAGGCGTAAGCCTCAAAATCTAAAAATTGCGTAAAATAAAAAATAAAAGTTAAAAGTGATTTTTCATATAATACCCAAATAATATGTTAAAGGATGACATATTAACTTTCTATTGAACTATAAAGTAACAAATTTACATACATATGAAATAAAAAATTACACAAAAATGTAAAGTGGTAAGTAATAAATTATGTGAAATAGAATTGAAATCCAAATATTACATGAGAAAAATAACATAAAATATATGAATTGCATAAACGTATCATATAACATCAAGTTTAACTCTAAATTTCTTCTTTCTCAGTTCCCTGCTCATCTACATTTAATTATTAAAGAAAGTTAAAATAATTGACAACTCAGAAATTATTTGTACTATCATTACTAAGGGGATTTTGATTTGAGTCGTCATAACAAATTGGTCTCTCCCTTGCCTCATCCTGTAGGGTCCAATCCCAATCTACTTCTTCTTTATTTATTTCAGTCATGTTCATCTTTCATAAATGTTTGTCATCAATATAAAATAAGAGTAAAACTTAAATTTTTAGAGGAGATGGTGGCGGTGTGCGGATTTCCAAGTGATCCCCGGCGGAGGCTACGACGGTGGTGGCTACGGCGAAGGCAATGGGCTAGAGGTCGAGACAGTTGAGAGGAAGTTGTTGCGGCTTTGGAGCGCAAGAGGGCATGATTTTTTTAGGGCTTTTGTATAGGATTTAGCTAAGTTTTAAATAAAAAAACATACATAAATAAAGCGAGGCGTATGCCTCATGCTAGCAATGAGAGGCGGGCCTCAGCCAAGATGAGGCGTAAGCCTCATAAAAAAAGTTCAAGGCGCAAGCCTCGAGGTGTTTTTCACTAAAATTGTGCTAAGGCAGGCCTCAAGGAGAGCCTCATATTGCGCAATTTTAAACAATGACCACAACTATCAAAATTATCGCCAACATGCAACCATCGCCGCCACTAAAATATCCTTTTAAACTCTAACTCCCACTATCGATCACAAGTTTCACTATCCAAACCACATAATCCTCCACCAAACTTCAATTTTATTCACATGTCAAATATCAAATTTTAAAATTAAAATTTTGAATTTTAAGCATTCCAATTCAATTTTGAAAGTTTAAAATTTTCCATTTGAATTTCAAAGATTCTGGTTCAATTTTGAATTCAAACACTCAACCATCTAAATTGGGTAAGCAAAAGTAATGATAGCTTCATCCAAAGAGCTTGAACTAGTTCAAAGCATTAACTGCGCCTCCTTGGACTAAAATTTGAATATGGACTACATCCTTTGCGGCACGCACCAAGAAGCTAGTAGTGTTAACGTTCGCTCAAGAAAAATGATTTGATATGAATCTCACCTTCAAGGCTTAGGGTTCTATTTTTCTTAAGGTAGATTGCTATTTAAATAACTAGATTTCCCCCGATGCTTATATCAGGATTTATTTAGATATGGGGTCTCAACTTCCTATAAGCATAAGCCCTCATAGTTAATTATTCATACCACTCTTGGGAGAGCATTTTCGATTAAGGATGAGTCACTTTGATATAACTTTAGATCTAAGGTTAACAATCTAAGATTTATTTTGATTAATGGGGGGAAGCTTATGAGGGGGTGAAGGTAGACCCGATCAAGATCCCATGATTCTGTCATCCCGGGTATTCCAATAATTCACAATCTACCAATGTTAACGTCCTATAAACCGCAACATCCAGGGAATCTCATAAGCAGCAATTGGATGTCTCCTCTCAGATTATCCCAAGCAGACTGAGGTGATTGGGTATTGACTTTGGTTTCTTATAGTTTAAGTTTTGAACTTATTGTTTTTTTAAGAGTTGCCCGTTAGTTGTCTTAGTTTGGGACTTATTGATCTTTTTAGGAGTTGTCTGATAGATCTGTTTAGTATGGGGCTTATGGCTCCTTTTAGGAGTTGTCCGATAGATTGATTTAAGAAAGGACTTATTGCTCTCTTTTAGGAGTTGCCTAATAGATAATTTAGTTTGGGACGTATTGCTCCTTTTAGGAGTTTCCCGATAGATTATTTAAGATAGGACTTATTGTTCCCTTTTAAGAGTTGCCTGTTAGATTTATTTAGTTAGGATAATTTTAAGTTATTATTTGCTAAGCACTTTTCTTTAGTTTCAGCATTAAATGGCACTCTTCCTTTTTTTGGCATATTATGTGGTATTTAATTGCATTTATCTGTTTACTTGCAGGTACTAAAGTCAACATCAATTGGAAGCCAAGGGTTTGGTTATTATTATTATACTTTAGGCAGTTAGATTATTGTACTAAGAACATTATATTTAGTGCACAACTCCTTTGTTTTAGGAATTTTAATGTTTCAATATAACTTCCTTTTTTTATTAGTTAATTAATTAGAAATTTTTTTAAAGGTATTTCATAAAAAGAAAAGACAACTATGTAATTTGAGACAAAAATAGATTTTTTTACCCTCAAATTTGAAATCACTTTTTTTATTATATTTATTCTTTTTTTATGTTTAGGAATTTCGAATTAACAAATATATATATATAGTTTGAGATAGAGAAAATTAGAGTTTGCTCCAAATTGGAAAAATATAATTTACTATATTTTTTATCAAAATATACAAAAATGTATATATTTTTTTAGAGAATTTCTACAAAATTTCGACAACCTCCCAGCATCCCACACCTGCATAGGGAAGTGTCAAGTAGGTTGTTGCCTTTGTTCATCCCGGCCGAATCAAAGATACGAAAGCGCAAGATCTTTTAATTTATTCTTTCCTGACTGGATCAAAGATACTACGACACAGATCTTCGTTGTCTTTGTGTGGGCACATAATCTGTTTATTATCTTTTATTTAATAAAGGAGACCACTAATCACTCAAGCAGAGACGGATTGGAGCTCAGTTCGTGCGGACTGAAGGAGGCAGAGTGGGCCAAAATCACGAGAGCGAGCGGGATCAGGGTGCCAAGCTGTACTCGTATGGGATCGGAACGCCAGGCTTCACGGGCCTGGGTCGCAAGGACAGACAGCCCGCGAGCTGGAGGAGAGGCAGTCGCACAGATCTAGGTAGAGGGCACTGTCGGGACACGAGTGGGAACGGAGGCGGTCACGCAAGCCTGGGTCACGGGAGTGGTTGCAAGAGTATGGTCGTGCGGGCCTGGGGACAGCGATGCGGTCGGGAAGGAGCGAGGCGCGTGCACGAGATCGGGCTGCGAGCGGGAGTCGGCCTGCGGGTCAGAGCGGGATCATGAGGGACGGAGGCCAGATGGAATCACGAGCGTGAGTGGGAACTGACTACTGGAGTCCTCCGTTTTTTTTAAGCTGTTGGGTCGCGTCTCTTCCAAATCAACGGTAAATTATATTTATTATTAATAGTTTTTTTACCAACAGTTAAGTTGATTAGCATGGCATTGGTTTCCTTTTAGATAAGGAACATTCCATGTTGCAGATCGGAGCTTCATCCAAGATGATTTTATACCAAACAGAGCTTGAATGGTCGCTTCTTAAGATATAAACTTCGACTTTGTTTAATTTATTTGTTTTGTTATTTTGCAATCTATTAACACGTCATTGATCCATTTCTAGAAAATCACAATGTATGAGAGATTGTCCTTTGCAGTCTAACATATTATCCAAGTCATTGCAAGAGAAATAACCAAATTGAGAATTTGACTAGACACTATAAAAAGGGCATCCCTGTTGTCCACTCCTAAACCAATTGGAAATACTAGAGTAGATTGCAATTTTTTCACTATATCTAGCTTTCTCTGCTTCTGGTTGATGAATGATTGAAAACATTGATTTCTACATAAACTTGAATGCTTTTATAAACTATGTTAATAGTTTTATTGCTAATTTTTTGTAAATAAATAAATTTTAAATATCATGCATTTGCATCTAAAGTACCTACTAGTTGCATTCATTTCACATGTTCTTAATAGTTCTTCGCCTAGCATAATAATTATCATTTAGCCATGACGCTTAGTTATTCAAAAGGAAGACATAAAAACCTAATGCAATTTGTTGACAAACTGAAAAATGCATTGAAAATTTTAGAGAAGGATAGGACAACTTTTGATCGTAGAGACAAGGAGCTTGAGAAAAACTTCAATCTAACTGTGTAATGATTAGATTATCTGTCCCATCAAATAGATATGTTAAGAATCCCCTTGATACTTAGAGGAATTTTGGGGAAGGAACATCTCGGGAATATCCTTCTAAATCCACCTGGTCCATGAATTAATCTTAGAACTCAAACTATGGGTATGAATGATAGTAGAAATAATTCCAGTAATAGAGTTTACCAATATTGTCACACATTCCTCTAAATGACAGTGACATTTTGTAGGGGTTATCATGTAGATATAAAGCTTCGAGCATGTCATAGTCCTGTTTATGAATAATTACAAATAGGCAGTTACCATAAATAGTGCCAAGATGATGACTATCGTGACATGTCAAAGAGAGACAAGGTCGAAGCTGCTACTTTGATGGAAAGCACAATCCAAATGCCTTTTAAGATTGGTTATCGCAGATAGATGACTTATGACTTAGTTTCCTAGCATCACATCGATGATTGCCCGTTAAGTCAGAAGTGTAGTATAAAACTAAAGTGGGTTATATTAAAACTTTTCTTAGTCAAAAGATTTGTGCAAAATGGAGTTAGAACCTCTTAGAGAACAAGAATGAATAAAGAATGTTTCATAAAGCCAAACCCAGAAAGTTAGGATATGACTGACTGATGATAATTCTATCAATATTTTACTCAGTATTGTGCCTGAGGATTAAGGCAAGCTTGCCTATGCAGGTTCAACACCTCTGTGGCTTATGAACTAGTTTAACTCAGATCGGATGTATATAAGCTACTCAAACAGGACATTTTTCCAGCCCCAAAAACCTTTTGACCGATTGGACCAATCTGTCTCACCACCCACCCATTTATTAAAACTTTGTCTAGTCGATCTCACAGTTTTTACATTATTTTTCCATTTGGAAGAAACTGCCGACTTTTGCCCACCTTCTTATCTACCTCGCCCTGTAAATGTCCTCAATATTTCCCTATCTTTCATTCTGTGATGTGGAAGCCCTTCAAGAAATACAATAACCTAGATCTGACTTTTCTAAACTTCCAGATGAATACGGTGAATATTAAAATGATTAAACAACATTCCCGATTGAACTGAATAAAGTTCATTACTCTTTTTGAAGCTGGGATTAGTTGCAAAAAGAAAGAGAACTTCTTCACAGTATTTGAAGATAAGCAAATCCATAACCTCATAATCTATTAAACTTCTCCCTTTGGGTGAAGAATAACATTTAGTCCTACATCATTAGCTTAGAAACATTTTATTGCACAAGTTTGAGGAATTTTAATGCATGTGTGAAAGTTATGGACGGCCCACAAAATTCATATGCATGTTATATCACAAAATAACAGCTAAATTCTCTTGGAAAAGTAGAATCAAACCTCAATTACTCCACCAGAGGAATACTTCAGGACGTGAAGGTGAGCTTTATGACTCTGACCTTTGGATGGTTGTGTGGCTGCAAAATCACCAACTCGTTCAGTAGATATATCTTAAAAAATTCAGGAAAGGCAAAGGAGAGAATCTTTCAAAAATTATCTTTTAGATGGAAACTGATGATTTTCAATCAGAAGTGCATGAGTGAATAAGAATTATAAAGAGTCATGAACAGCAAATACCCTGAGCATTCCACTTCCAATATGTTGACCCAATACTTCTGATTATGCAGCACAGTACAAAGCCTAGAGAAAATAAAAAGCAAAGGACTCTGAGGAACAATGGCGAAGCCAAAATGGGCGCTGTGGGGGACACGGCTCCCACTGGCTACGCACAATTTTTTTTAAGCAGGATAGTTCACTTTTTATAAGTATTTTAGTACATAAAACAAAAACCTATAACTTTAAGGCTCACTGCTAGCAAACGATTCCAAAAAACTTCCCGCCGCTCTCCTCAATCTCACTCATCGCCAGTGATCCCCTCAACGCTTGCTGCCATTCAATCGCCATAAGCCCGTGAGTCTTCTCATGGCGGTCTTCAACACCATAGCCTCTTAGAGGTTCCTCTACCTCCCTAGTTCCACCGCCATGCTCTTCAGGTCCAAGTTCTACCTTATCATCTTTCTCCTGTATTTTAGTTATTGTTTTTATAATGAAGAAAGTAAAAAATAATTTCATCATTTTAATTTGATTATTAATAAGTTAGAATAATCTAATTATTATTAATAAATCCTTTTACTATGAACTAAGTAATTTTTTATTGTTCTATGTTTTGTAGTCAGTGAAATGATTTTATTCATTTAATTTGTGATTCTTTTATTTCAAGAACTCCAAATCACTTTTAGCATGAATTTTAAAGATGCAAACCAAATAAATTTAGTTGTGCACGTTGCCTAAAGGAGGATCGTAATCTTTTATTCAAGTAAGTTAAAATATTCATATTTGGATTACTTTTTTTTTCATATATTATTATATTGTTAAAATGCTTTTGTTTTTATTTAATTATAGATCGTTATACAATTTTTTTTTTCTTTTATAGTTATGAAGAGATATCTCAAAAGAAAGATAGTCGGTCTCAAGCTCAAACGAAAAAGATTGAGGAAATTTTTACAATTGATAATTTGTGTCCAATAGAAAAAAAAAAAATCTTAGCTCCACCACCGCTAAGGAAAGAGCTCTAACATTCAAACAATTGCTGAAGGCATTGGAAAGGTTGTGTTTTGGATCTAAAATTTCAGATTTAAATCTTCTACAGAAAATTTAATGACATCTAATAGAATAACAGATGGTGTTCAGATTGATGACAAATGTTAGCTTAAGGGAATTTTGATAGGAAATACTTGTAGATCTCAAGTTTTTTCTATCAATCTTTGGAATTTCTCCACAAAAATCCACACAAAACCACAAAAACAGTAGATAAATTGTATTTTTTGATGAAAACAAAGCGGAAAATACCAAGATACAATTGATCCTCTATTCGAGAGGAGGATCGATCTCTCCCAATCTCTAGACGCCGCTAGAGCCGAAAGGAAACCTAAATCTAAGATATCTCAAATTTCAGCCAAATTCAAGATGCCCTAACCCTAGGAAAACAAACTATGTAATGCATACAAATCAAAAGGAAATTCCTAAACAATCCCTACATTCAAATTTCCCTCCTAATTCCCTCAAAAAACTTTCCAAAATGCTCTGCAAAGATCTGGGCGGTCGGCTCCTGCATACAAGAGACGGACTTCCGCCTGTTTCGTTCGTAAGCCGGCCCCGCCTGGACCGGCTGGACTGGTCCAATGGACCGGTCTAACAATACTCCCCTCACAAAGATCCACCTTGTCCGCAAGGTGGAAAGACGACACCCTCCTCCATTCCTTCTTCATCGCAAACGGTAAGAACCTGAAGAGTTCGGTCCTTACACCTATGCCCCGGCTTATACCTCTTGTTACAACTGAAACAAATCACCTTCACCCTCTTCTCCTATAATTCTATTTCTGTGAGCTTCTTGAAGTTGTCCCCAAGTCTTACTCCCAACATCTTCTCCTTTAAAGTCTCCCGAAGAGTGCCCGGTGTCGGCTCCTTGGGTGCCCAGAAAGGTGGTGGTCCTCCTGTTCGGACCTCCTAAGCTGCTGCCTCCCATCTCTCTCTCCAGGTGCTTCTGATCCTCCACCAATTGAGCTAGCTCCATGGCCTCTCCCAAGTCACGAGGCCTCATTACTCTAACTACTACCCAGATCTCTGGTGTCAGTCCCTTCATGAAATTTCCCTCTAGCACCGTCTCAGGAAGGCGGTCCAATCAGCTAGCAATGTACTCGAATTTCTCCCGGTACTCCATTACTGAACCCTCCTGCGGTAAAGCGAAGAACTGCTAGTAGAAGTCTCCTCCCCCGCCAGTTCAGAAACGTTCTACCAAATAATCCTTGAACTCTCTCCAACTTCGTATGGGTCGTCGCATGACCCTCCACTGGTACCAAGACAAAGCCTTCCCTTCCAAACATAGGCCCGCTGCCGTCAATCTCTCCTCCTCCGTCAACCCATTGACGGCGAAGTATCTTTTCTACTTTGTAGATCCACCAATGTGCGTCCTCACCCTCAAAGATGGACATCTTCAACTTTCTCACCCTCGGGTCGCCCCCGTTTCCCCTGAATCCTCCATAGTCTCTCATTCCTCGAAAAGGAGGTGCTCCCCAATTGTCACGATCTTCCCTCCAGTGGTCATACCCAAACCCTTCATCAAAATCTCCTCTTCTTCTTTGAAAATCAACACCCCGGAGATTGAAATCATCTCTTCTCCCTACAAAATCAGCACCCCTTCTTTCGTAAGCAATACTCATCTCCTCCCTAGAAAGTGGTTCTATAGGAGGCATTCCATCTTCTACCTCCAAGATCTCCACTCCTGAATTTTCCCTTCCCCTCAACGTGTTAAAATTCCCACCTCTTCCATGGCCGCCGGTAGTTTCCTTTGCTTCCGATGTCGCCGGATTGGCTTTGGCTTCAAGCAATTTCTTCAACATGTCTTCCACCACGGCGAACCTTCCCTCCATACTTTCATTGATGGATGTGATCTGATTTTAAAAATCCGACATCTTCTCCTCAAAATCTGATTTGAGTTGCCCAAGTTCTCCCTCCAAAACTTTCACTTTCCTTCCGGCCGTATTTCTTCCAAAAATAACAAGAAAAACTTCTTCCGAATGAATTTTGCCGCTGAAATTTGTTAAAATCAGCCCACCAATGGTCCCAAGACTTGCTCTGATACCAATTTGATAGGAAACACTTGTAGATCTCAAGTTTTTCCTAACAATCTTTGAAAAACAGCGAGATTTCTCCACAAAAATCCACACAAAACCACAAAAACAGTAGATAATTTGTATTTTTTTATGAAAACAAAGCGGAAAATACCAAGATACAATTGATCCTCTATTCGAGAGGAGGATCGATCTCTCCCAATCTCTAGACGCCACTACAGCCCAAAGAAAACCTAAATCTAAGAGATCTCAAATTTCAGCCAAATTCAAGATGTCCTAACCCTAAGAAAACAAACTATTTAATACATACAAATCAAAAGGAAATTCCTAAACAATCCCTACATTCAAATTTCCCTCCTAATTCCCTCAAAAAACTTTCAAAATCCTCTGCAAAGATCTAGGCGGTCGGCTCCTACGTATAGGAGGCGGACTTCCGCCTGTTTCGTTCATAAGCCAGTCCCGCCTGGACCGGCTGGACCGGTCCAATGGACTGGTCTAACAAATTTCACCTAAATGTGAACTTCATCATTTTCGCTTTTTCTTCTCTAACCAGAGTCAAACAGGTCAAGTGTTAACAAGTTTCAGGGTATGACCAACTTCTAGTGAGACAGACGCTTTTTAAGGGAATCATAATAAATCAGCATGCAGGATACGTGCTCAAGTCTCTAACTATGCCCATAGAGAAAGCAGATGAACCTAGTCAAAATCCATTTTCATCCGCCAACATACCAATAATCAAACCAAAAAAAAAACATTGGAAAATATTGTGAATGAGACTAAAAAATATTTTTTTATAAAAAATAGTACAAATGGTTTCATACAGTAACAAATCATCAAACAATCTAACAAATATGGATGTATGAAAGAACTATGCTTGCAAAAGTATACACATAATTCAGAGAAAATAATTGAAATTAAAGGACCATTGTCCAATTATTGGTGAAACCTGCTCTTTACTTGAAGTAGGAATGTATTAAGCAAAAGTATTAGCTTCAGAGCTACAAGATGGAGTGTCAAAAGAAACATTAAATTTCATTCACATAGCTTCAAAAGAAATTTGGGGGAACTTAGCTTCAAAGTGCAAGAAAGTGAGACTTGAAGCATCAACTTAGTTTTTCAAAAGAGAAAAGGATCAAAATGGTCCCTCAACTCCTTGTGAGGAACCAAAATAGTCCCCAACTCTTTTGAGGGACCAATTCAACTCTTTAAAATTAAAATGGGATATTTTTTGTCCTAACATTCAATGTTGGAGTTAATGGTGTTAAATGAAAGGGTATTTAAGTTATTTTTTAATTAAACATTTATTAAATGTAATTTCAAGTAATTATAATTTTTTTAAAAAAATTTATTAAATGTTTCTTTAATAAAAAAAATATTAATAATTTTAGTTTTAATTTTAAAAAATTTCATCATATTTTATAAAATATGATATTTATTGATTTAAACAAATCATATGCAAATAGATGTCATTTTCAACTTGGTCACACATATTTTTATCAATCATATTTTATAAAATATGACTAAAATTTTTTAAATTAAAACTTTTTTTTAATTAAAGAAATGTTTAATAAAATTTTTTAGAAAATTTATAATTACTTGCAAATTATATTTAATTAATTTTTAATTAAAATGATCAAAATACTCTTATATTTAACACCATTAACTCCAACACTAGATATTAGGACTAAAAAGGTCTCATTTCAACGAGTTCAAAGACCAAATTGGTCCCTCAAAAGAGTTTGGGACCATTTTGATCCTTCACAAAGAGTTGAGGAACCATGTCCTTTTCTCTTTTTCAAAACAATGCTCCAAGTAATGCTCTTCATCAATTCCAAAATTTTAGATGTCCTTGGAACAAAGTAATGCACATTATGGTATCAATGTATCTAAAGCAACTTGTTCCAGAAGGATGAAGTCAAGGAAAACATTAAACGATCTTTACTCACTGTGGATTTATGATGTCCAAATTGTATTGATAATCTCAAGATAAATAGGTAACCCATAGCATAAAATCAACATTGTTTACAAACAATGATTACTCCATTGAGTAATGTAGGAGGTGCAAAGTGACGTGGTCGTGATAATTGAGCATGTGCAATATACAAAAGCAAGCAATTTCAGCTTGACACAGAAAATGATGCCATTGAGTACCATAAATAAACAAATTTGAGGTTTGTAATCATTATTGTGTGATTAGTTACACAAAATAATTCAGATAGTGTTTTTGATCATGATGCCACACATTCATCTTAACATTCTCATTTATGACACACTCAATTTAGATATCAAAAACTTTTTATAGGTCAATCTTCATATCCATTAAATATTGTCAGCCATATTATGATTTATAACATTTGTCTTTAAGTCTTCGTGAATTCACTAAATTTCTAAGGCATTTCTTTATTTTAACCCTCCTAAATTTCTAAGGCATTTATTTATTTTAACCCTCCATCCTTAACTCTAAAAATTATACTCTTGCATATATTACCATTATTTTGTGTAATAAATCCAAAATACTTAAATCTATCACACCTAAAAATCACCTAATCCTCTAATAATGATGAATGATAAGAATTTACATCATACCCACTAAAATTACCACTCAATCTTTATCATATTAATTCTAACATCTCTAACTTATAAATATTGCCTCCATTATCCTAACTTTTAATGTATTTCAATGGATATCTCAATAATTAATTAAAGGAGGATCTACATATGATATCTATTGATTTAGAGAAAGCATATGATAAAGTTTCAAGAGAAGTGCTCTGGAGAATTCTAGAAAATAAAGGAGATAATAATGTTGATATTTAGTCATTAAGGATATGTATAAAGGAGATGTTATTTGTGTTCAAACAAAGATGGTTTGACCAAGTGTTTTCCTGTTTCAGTTTGATTATAGCAAGGATCAGCTTTAAGCCTATATCGTTTTTGCTTTAATCATGGATGTTCCTACTAAACATTTGCAAGAGGATGTACCTTGTGTAGGCTTGTTGTTGATGATATTCTTCTTGATGATAAGACTAGAGAGGGAGTTGATGAAAAACTTAAATTATCGATATCAACCTCAGAGTCTAAAGGTTTTCATTTGAGTAGGTCTAAAACATAATAAATGGAGTACAATTTTAGTAATAATAGATCTAGTGGCATTGAGTGATCAAGTTATTAACAAGAGTGTATGTTTTAGCTATCTCGGGCCTATTGTTCAAAGCAATGGTGAAATAGATGGGAATATTATTAATAGAATTCAAAGTTGAATGGCTGAAGTAGAGGAATACATCAGGACTATTGTGTGATTGAAAAGTACCTCTCAAACTTAAAGAGAGAATTTTAAAAAGTAGTGGTAAGACCTGCAATGCTTTATGGTAAAAAATGTTGGCCATTAAAAAAAAACATAAATTTAAGTTAAATGATGCAGAGATGAGGATACTAATGGATGAGTGGCCTTACACTTAGAGACAGAATGTGAAGGGAATATATACGTGAAAAGATTGGAGTAGCTTCAGTGGCAGATAAGATAAGACAAAATAGTCTTAGATGGTTTGGTCACATAAAACGTCAGCCTTGTGATGAAACTGTTTGGAGAATAGATGTATTAGATCCGGCCTATATTAAGAGATGCAAAAATAGACCTAAAAACATTTAATTATGAAGCATTAAAAAAGACCTTTTTATTTGATTTAAATGAGAATGTAACTCTTAATAGAACACAATGGAGAAAAAGGATTCATATAGCCAACCTCATTTAGTGGGATAAAGCATTGTTGTTGATGTCACACTAATTAGAACTATTAGTAAAAAAAGCATACACCACACTCTAAATATCTTTTGTCAATATCGTCAAATTCAATACAAAAAAATATGAGTTCGACGTCGATCATTAATGTAAACCCACATCAATCAGAAACCTGTGTCACTCCACAAAACTACTAATACTACTAAGTGCTCAATCATGCATATATTTAATAACTTCAACATATCATTGGAAAACACCTTTTTACCATTGAGCACATCAAATAAATTCTTATGGTACAAAAAATATATTCCTTCTCAAGATCATTAAAAATCATAGGAATATCTTTTTTTTTTATTCTCTAAACTTTTTCATTTGTTGTGTTAACAAAAAAAATTCTTCCAAACTAAAACTTCCTAGCACAAAATTAATTTGACTCTCCAAAATTAATATAAATTTTCTAAGTATACCATTACTCTCTCCTATACTTTCATTGTATAACTCATAATTTTAATTTTTTATAATTAGCACAATCTTGAACATCATCTTTATTCTTAGATATTGGTATCAAAATTTTTGTCCAATTATTTGGCATCTTCTTAAACTTTAAAATAATAATGAAAATATTTATTAACCAAATCAGAACCAACAATCTCCCATAATTTTGTAAAACTCAACCGGCATCTTCTTTAGACCAAAAGCCTTACGTTTATGCATCTTTCTTAAAGCTAATTCCACTTCACTTTTTTTTATCAATCTAAAATATATTTCACTATATTGTTGATTACACTCTTCCAAAATAATTTTTTTGAATACCGACAAATGAAGGTAGTAAGACCATATTAGATTTTTCTTTAGCTTATAATTTTTTAATTATTAATACCTTATTGAAGAAAAGAGATGAGCATCTCATCACTTATAAAAATGGATATAGTACAACTTAGATTGATTATTTTCTTATAAGAAAATCAGATCGTTTAGATTGCAAAAATTGTAAAGTTATTCCGAATGAAAATTTATGTACCCAACATCGATATTAGTTTTGGACTTTAAGATAAAGGGGCAAAAATTAAAAAATAAAGTAAAACGATATTTTAGGATTAGATTGGGGTATTTAAAGAATATTAACAAAAATATTTTTTAGAGTAAGATTTTAGATCTTAATTATCTGTGCATGAGGATGCTAATGTTATGTGGGAAAAATTTACTAGTGATATTAAGAATATTGCAAAAGATATGTTAGGAGTATCAAAAGGAAAAACTCCTAATAGTAAAAATAGTTGGTGGTGAAATCCAAATGAGCAAAAATAAATAAAAAAATAAGAAAATTTGTCATAAAAATTGGTTTAAATATAAAAATTTTGATAATTGGGAAAGATATAAAGAGGCAAGTAAGGAATCTAAGAAAGCAATATGCGATTCAAAGAGTTTAGCTTTTAATAATTTTATATAATATATTAGATACTAAGGAGGGAGAAAGATATATGTATAAATTAGCCAAACAAAGAGATAGGAGTAGTAAGGATTTAGTTCAAGTGAAGTGTATTAAGGATGAAGATCAAAAAGTACTTTTCTTAGAAGATGATATTTAACAAAGGTGGATGAGATATTTTGCTAAACTTTTTAATGAAAAATGTGAAAATACGATTGACTTTAGTGACCTTAGCACCCTAAATGAAAATAAAAAATTTATATTTTTATCGGTGTATTAGTAAAACTTAAGTTAGAGACGCTTTAATGAAAATGAAGAGTGGAAAAGCTGTTGGACCTGATGATATTTCAATAGAAGTGTGAAAATGCTTAGGAGATGAAGGAATTTCTTGGCTTACTAAACTTTTTAATATTATTTTGAAGGCTAAAAAGATGCCACATGAGTGAAAAATGAGTGTGTTAATTCCTATTTTTAAGAAAAAAAGTGACGCACAATATTGTGCGAATTTTAGAGGAATTAAGTTGATGTGTTATACTTTAAAACTATGGGAGCAAATTATGGAGCATAGGTTGCGGCGTGATACTAATGTTTCTCAAAATCAATTTGGATTAATGCCAGGTAGGGCAACTATGGAAGCCATACATTTATTGAGAGGTTTGATGGAGAAATATAGAGAGAATAAGGAGGATCTACATATGATATTTATTGATTTAGAGAAAGCATATGATAAAGTTCCAAGAGAAGTGCTATGGAGAATTCTTGAAAAGAAAAGAGTTAATAACGCTTATATTCAAATCATTAAAGATATGTATGCAGGAGCTATTACTTGTGTTCAAACACAAGGTGGTTTGACCAAGTATTTTCCTATTTCGGTTGGATTACATCAAGGATCAGCCTAAGCCCATATCTTTTTGCTTTAGTCATGGGTGTTCTCACTAGACATTTGCAAGCGGATGTACCTTGGTGTATGCTTTTTGCTGATGATATTCTTCTTGTTGATAAGACTAGAGAGGGAGTTAAAGTAAACTTGAATTATGGAGGTCAACCTTAGAGTCTAAAGGTTTTCGCTTGAGTAGATCTAAAACGGAATATGTGGAGTGTAATTTTAGTAGTAATAGACCTAGTGTGGGGATTGTGACTTTGGGCGATCAAGTCATTAATAAAAATACACGTTTTAAATATCTTGGATCTATTGTTCAAAGTGATGGTGAAATAGATGGGGATATTACCAGCAAAATTCAAGTTTGATGGTTGAAGTGGAGGAATGCATCGGGCTTGTTGTGTGATAGAAAAGTCCCCCTCAAACTTAAGGGAAAATTCTATAAGATGGTGGTGAGACCTGCTACGCTTTATACTGCCGAATGTTGGCCATTAAAAGAGAAACATAATACTAAGTTAAGTGTTGCAAAGATGAGGATGCTCAGGTGGATGAGTGGCTTTACCCTTAGAGATAGGATAAGAAATGAGCATATACGTGAAAAAGTTGTAGTAGCTCTAGTGGAAGATAAGATTAGAGAAAGTCGCCTTAGATGGTTTAGTCACATAAAACGGCGGACTTCCGATGACCCGGTTAGGAAAGTAGAGGTAATAGATTTGACTTATGTTAAGAAAGGTAGAGGTAGACCTAAAAAGACTTGGTTAGAAAATATTAGAAATGATCTATCTTTATTATATTTAAATGAGAATTTGACTTTTAACAGGACACAATGGAGAAAAAGGATTCTTGTAGCCGACCCCACGTAGTGGGACAAAGGCTTGATGTTGTTGTTGTATTTATTGTTGTACTCATTTATTAATTTTTACAAATAATACTTTCATATTTCCTTAGTGTCTTCATGTTAAAACTAGTTCAAATGAACCGGCAACGCGAGTTCATTGAGACACAGCAGTTCAGTCTCATAAAGAGACATAATAGGAAAGAAATCAAGTGAATGAGGAAAAGGCTATGGTTCCATCTTCTAAGGTGAAGGTGAAGGAGACGAAGGGGTGAGTGCTCAATTGCATTGAAGAGAGACAGAGACAAAGACAAAAAAATCAGTGCGAGAGTTTCTTCTTGCATGATTTCGTCTCTTACATAAATGTGAAAAGTAAAAATCGAACGAATTAGCAGATGCAAAAGCCACAAAGAGAGACGGGGTTGGAGAAGGATGAAGAAACACAAAGAGACGAAACCGAGAGATGATCAAGCCACTTTTGATGATAGCAATTTCAATGTAAGGAAATCAAGAACAAGGCAAGCAAGGCTAGTGAAAGTTGGGGTTTGTAGGCGGCAGAGAAAGCCATAACGTCAATGGTGAGACGAGAAGCGAGAGGCAACCATATACACTACCTTCGATAGAGAAAAAAAAAGAGAAAGAACTTATTGGCAAAAGACGATGTGTGCCAAGGTGTCTTTGTTATATGAGTAGGCTAAATAGGGAAGGGTAACAAAAGAAGGAGAAATATGGGAGACCAAGAGTGAAGAGCTGAGTATACAAAAATTAAGTCCAAGCAATAATAAAATTTATCTAAATTTTATTACTTTGTGATGGAATTAAAAAAAAAAGCTGATTTAGAAATGTTATTTGATAAGCCCTAGACCTATAACTATATTCGCCAAGGAAATTTTATTAGAATGTGGAATTTAGAAGAGCAAACCAAGAAAAGGTCATCATCAATTTTATAATAAGCAGGAAGAAAAAGGAGGAATCTTTAGGCATGTATATAAAGTAATTTATAAATTACTTTATGATAATAAAATTAGAAATTTAAAATATTTTGTATTGTGAACTTAATTTAGAAACGCTAGGAGTGTAATTTAGTAAATTGAATGAAATTAAAAAGAGGATAATGTAATTACAATAAGATAATGGTGATTTTAATATGTTGATATGCTTATAATATGAATACAGTGTTATGTTTAGATTAGAAGTGTAATTTAGATTAGGTTGACCCGTTTAATAAACAGGTTGGATTCGGGTCTTGAATTTAGACCCGTTTATTAAATGGGTAGGGTTCTAGTTGACCCACGAACCCGCCTCTAACCCAAAAGTGACCCATTTAATGGTTTCTTTTTTTCATTTTACTTGTTGGTATAATCTTCTTATTTTTTATAAAATAACATAAACTCTATAGTTGATAGATTATAAAAAAAATTAATCAAAATGGGTTATCAAGTCGAGATTGACTCATTCGGATTGCCAAGGGGTTGATTTCGTGTCCATCTTTTTTACCCATTTATTAAATGGGTCGGGTTCAGATTGACTAGATTCAAGTCGGATCAATTTTGGGTCAAACCCGAACCTGACCCGTTAACTAGGGGCGTTAAAATAGGTTTTTGGGTCCGACTTCGGATCCAACTCAAAAGTGACCCGCCTTCAACTAATCCAACTCGAACCCGACCCGATTAGGCAAACGAGTCAAGAATTCATACCCAGACCCGACCCTATCCACTAACCCGGGCTACGAGCAAGGCAACAAGCAAGCGAGGGTGAGGGCTAAATGGCTAGCGCGGGTGCTAGGTGCACAACGCGAGCAGGCGAGGACGAGGCGTAAGCGTGAGCTGCCAGACACGAGCGCAAGTGCCAGGTTCAAGTGTGGGTGCGAGGTGTGAGCGTAGGTGTCGGGACATAAGATGCGACACGAGCTGCAGGCAACGCAAGCACGGTTGCATGTGCGGGTGTGGGTGCGAAAACGCGAGTGGGCATCCAGAACTCGGGTCAAAATTGGGTTGACCAGGACCCAACCCAATTTTTCACACAGTTCATAATTGGAACTCGAACCCGACCCATTTGTCAAACGGGTCGACCCGAACCCAAATTTTTCGGGTCAATTTTAGGTCGGGTTATCAAGTTAGGTCAATAATTGACACCCCTAACATTAACCCATTTTGACACTCCTATTTTAGATATACTACGCAACTTTTTAAAAATATTAATAGTGTTAGTCCTTATCTAGATTAAATGAGAATGATGGACTATATGTTGATTATTTCAAAGGTAGTCAAGTTAGGAAATTGGCTAAAAGAAGAATAACTTATATAATTAAAAATAAAGCCGAGAAAGAGAAAATAATTGAACTAACAAAGACATTTTATATGTTTAATTATAATTATTTCACCAAAGGAGGTGAAATGAATGAGTCAAAAAGGGCAAAAATAAGTTATCTAAGATTGAGATAAGTGATTACAATTTTATTTGTGGCAATTTACAATTCTTATTTCTAGCATGATACAATGACCGGCACATACTTTCATATGTTAATGTTATCATTTAATTATTAATAGGATGCGTCCTTTTCTCACAAAAATATTTTCATATTGTGATGATACTATATGAAATGTATTTTAGTTTGATTATACAAGTTTAGAAAGTACTTATAAATACGATACGAGGAATGAAAGAAAATAATAAAAGAAATGCATGTACATAGTGAAATGAAGTTCAACCTCTTATGATACTGACTGGGGACGCAATGTGCCGTACACGTAAAATGAAAAATGATTGAAAATGAAAATGATTGTGCATTAATAGATGCATATTTTAGACGGCGCTTTTGAAACAGCTGTTATTAAAAGATATGATATATTAAATACATTACAAAATACTATCTTCTATAAAATAATGTCGCCATTATCTCACCAAATACATCTATGTAAATTCTTGTAAATGAAATGTTTAATGATTACTTATGATGACTCACATGTATATTATTTTCTATTTTTATTTAAATTATTATATTATAAAATTATAATTAGCCATTGATATGTTGCATGAACTAACTTGTTATAAATGAAATATTTCAAGTAGCGCTCCTATAGATTAAATGGTTGACAGAGAACTAAGAGAAGATATCTCATACAGAAGAAGATGAGTGAGTGAGAATAGATATTTAATGATTCGATGCATTTGATTTCAATTCAACTGTTTCGAGATCATTAGAATAGACTTGAATTGTATATGGTTTAAATTGGTGTGAATAATTAGTGGCGATTTGTAATTTTAGAATATATTTTATTAGATTGTTTTAATTATTGATTGAAAGAATTTTAAATGTCATTTGATCGTTTATTTCTGACTTCATTCCAAGTAATTGGATAAGGTTGTGACATTTCATTTTTAACTAAGATCATTTTATCTTCCCTTAATGCATCTAACTTAACTAAAATCTCTCGATCTCTTACCTTAGTTATCTTATATCTATCCTTTTCTACTAACAAAGGCCATGGGGTGATCTTCCTGGCTAGGCATAGACATCATAGGTCAATTCAAATGCTTTAGAAAAATCATGTACTCACTAAACAAGTGAGAAGTCATTAGAACCTTAATTTTAGCAAAGTTTAATCAACACTATAGTCCATACAAAATTTATGATTCTTTAATATATCAGCTGCTAAAAGTTCTAATGAACCTCTTATATACATTAGCAAAAAGAGGAACTATAAATCCTAGAAAAATAACCCTTTTTGCATGATGAAATATTTTTTTATCCTAACCACAAAAATCCTAAAATAGTCCCCAAACTATTTGTATGCTGTCAATTTAGTCTCAAAGTATCACTTTGCTCCAATTTAGTCCCTTGAATAAACATAATTGATCCGAAATGGTCCTTCATGTTGTAATTGTGAATAAAATTGATCTCAATTTAATCCCAAAGGGACAATTTTCATTCAATTTTGGAGAATTTCGTCACTTTTACTTTCCTAAGGAGGATTCTTCTACATTGGAGATAATAATGTAGTAGCTTCAGCCAATTGATTAAAAAAATACAAAAATTTCTCATTGGGCAAACTCAAATAGTTGAACTGAACTCATTTTCATAAATTTTTTGCCCCGTTATCATTTAGGGCTTAAATTTCATTACCTATTTAGTTTTTTTAAACTAATTTGACTGTAGTGAGGTTAAGGATCATTTATCATTCATTAGGATTAAGTTTATTTATAATATGAACTCGTGTGCATGGATTTTCATTATTATTTGGATGAATAAATTTATGAAGAACTCCTACTGCCTTTGTTTTATTTTATTTTTTTTCCAAAAAGATTCAACAAACTTATGTCTCCAGAATACCACATCAACAACTTGAGTATTCACTATTTGATATCCTTTTATAGTGCTTTCTTCCAATTTACCTCTACTAATCTCAATCCACTGTGTGCCCTACATAAGTTCACAAGTTTAAACAAAACAGGGCCTTGAAATATGGTTTAAACACTCAGTAAAAAAACTCCGGTGCCAAGCCTATTCTGATCCCTATAATCCAGATAATCGTCCATATGCTCAGTCTTATAGCAATATATGTCTAAACATACAACCTAACTTGGAAGAGTAAATGGCATCCTAAAATCCACCTTAGCCGGTAATCAAAGGAGAAATATGTTGCTTCTGTAACGCTAGGAATGTTACCTATCCAACCAAACTGAAACAATTACACTTCCCTCCCCACAGAAATAATTCCAACTTACTATAAAACCCTGAAGAATATGACATTGACGATCTGTAAGAAAAATTTAACGAAGTGATTAGGCATTGTCACATATTTCTTCTCATCATAGCAAATCCGATCTCATATTCAGGTAGCCCTTCAAAGCTCTCACTTAACAGAGTGCATAATAAAGCAGCAATAGATCTTTCTAGTCCAACAGTTAAAGTCAAGCTCTCTAAGTTTAAAGTACAGTATACTAAACCCATGTTTGCACCTCCTCCTACAGTTTGCAGCTTGTTTAAAGGATGAGAAAATTATCATATTCAATCGATACTAACATATACTATCAACCACCTTTCTCAGAATACTCATCAACCCAAGTTTCTAATCTAAAGGAACGGCATAACTTCCAGCATCTGAAACGACAATAAGATATAAACGAAACTCCACCAAGTAACCCTAGCTCTACAATTCGAACAAGTAACGACCATCGCCATCAATTCCCAAAGTAAAATCAAGAATCTCGAAAACGTAGAGCAGAAAGCCAACAAAGAGTATTTTACGGAGCGAATCATCCAGATTCATAAAAAGCAAGTCGCGTACTGGTGAGTGCCAGGACCCTGGGCTTGGCCATGTGACGGCCAAGGCCAAACCGACCGGCTTTACCGAGGATGCTCCGACTCTTCGCCACACGGACCGCCACCAACACCCTCTCCCCGCCGACAGCGGGCTCGCACGCCCGCCTCAACTCCTCGTCGTCCGCCCTCGATTTCGCCATGATCTCTTTGTTCTCTCTCAGGCGAAGTGTGAGATCTCTTCTGCTCACCTTCTACTTTTTCCGAGAAAACAAAGGCAAGCATGGGAGGATGCTAGTTAGACACTTAAGCCGTCGGCGAGCGGAATGCTCCGCTTGCAGTCATTCGGTTCGCACTAGCAAAACGCTCGCGGTGAAAGTAATTGTTGGCGATTTTAACGCGTATATGATTGACTGTCGTCACGTGATGAGCACGTGTCGCAAATGAACTGGTGAAATTTCTAATTAGTCGAGCATGTGATTTTAAGGGGATTTACTGACATATCATCTTATGTTTAAATCATAAAGCATAAAAAATATTTTAAAAAATAAGATATATCGGTAATTCTCACTAATTAAATATTAGAAATAATTTATAAACTTAATCAATACATGTAAATTTGAGCATTGTCTTAAAACTATAAAGTCAACATCAAATTAAATATAGTAAAAGCAAAGAAACAAAGTTGAAGAAAATGCATTAAAAAATAGAAATCAAATAAAAATGTTAATCTTAATTAGAGCCAATCGATTCAATATTCAAAGAAAAAATCAAACAAAAAAAATTTAGAGCTATTAACATGGATATTGAGATTGTAAGATTTTCATCTCATTAAACATACTTTTTAATGTAAATTCGGGATTTTGAAACATTTAATAAGCTAATTCAGCAACATCCAAAATAAAATTTAATAACCAAATAGGCTTCAAATTTTATAAATTGTTTGATATGATTATTGTCCTGGTGCAACAATTCCAAAGACATCAAGATCATCATAATCCAAATAAGTCTAGGCCTAGAATCGATTGAGTCAAATTGGGTTTGACCAATAGAGTTAACTTAGGAAACCAAAACAATCCCCTCATCGTCTCCCTCGCATAAGGAGCATTTGAACACCCCTTAGGAGTGGTGGTCTCACACTAATCGGGTGAGTAAATCAAGTGGTCTCATGCCATCTAATCTTTACAAGTGAACAATTTATGGCATCATATCATTTTGTGGTGTCCCAAATTTATCATAGTTCATTCATATATGAACTTTCTAAAATTTTATGACATCTACAAAACTATTATTCATTATTCATCAAAGAGTTGCTCTCGATGAGATAAATATTTTAGCACAAAAATAATAACTTACCATAATTATTTTCTAGCAATCCTATATTTGATCTATAAACATTTCTAAATTTATTACATTTAATATGAACATAAGAATTTTCATCAATTTTGTTGGGCTTGTAGCATCGAGAGCTTCAAAATTGTGCTTAATCCGCCAATTAAAGACATCATCATCCTGACTGCCATCAGACCATTATTGGGTTATCATCTTCGAATCATAGATGGTCGCCCAAGTAGGTCCATCAGGTTGACAAGAAAGATGAATTGTTCCATCAACTTCTAATTAAGGTGAAAGTGTGAGATAAGCTTCGCATGGATAAGGAAGATTTCAATGAGAAAGGTAAAAATGAACCTCCTAAATTTTATAATAGCTAATAATAAAGATCAAATTTATGAACATTCTAGAGCCTTGACTATCATATAGAATTTCAATTAATCATTCTTCACATTCACAAATTCCTCCCATGCCACCTCCTTATAGTCTTTCACCCCCTTGTTTCAAGAGAGGGACTTCCCCATTCAGGTGTTTATAGATTACCAACTACAGGTCGCCAAGTCCCACCTCCTTCTAGCACAGGGATTATCTTGGCCATTTAGTAGTCCATCAACACCAAGCTACCAAGTTTCCCCACATTTCATGAAATGATATTACCCATTGACTTGAGAACCACAATCCCTCTCCTTACAATACAGTATATTATGGAGTGTTTCACATTGCTCATAAACTTCAAATCACCTAATCCCCATCCTTTTAGAGGAGAAATTGCCTCATCATATCTACTCATCCACCAAATCTCAATTGCCCAATTAACTATTTTTATAAGAGGTGTCTAGTCGTCTTTAGTCACTAGAAAATCTTAAAAGGCAAATAATATCCCGACTTCTTCCAATTTGCTTGATTGCTCTTTGTTATTTTCTCCGCCCTCGGTTCAAGAGAGATTTTTTCCTAACTGCCTCCATCAATGCTAACTCTATGTCATTCATTCACTTTTCCTACAAAGGGAGGGATGTCATAACTTTCTCCAATAACTCACTAACTTTTGATTATTTAGTCCTCTATTTTCAAGAGGTATTTTATAACTTACCTCTACTATCAAATTACTTTTAGGCATTTAGCCTCTCTTTTGATAAGATCAAGATTATCTTGATTGCTTCTAGCACTTACTAAATTAAGGTCATTCAATCTCATTTATTTTGGAAAAAAGATTATTTTAACCACTTTCAGCCATTTAGTCCTACATTCCTCTTAGATAGGAACTATCATGACCACTCTATCAGCATCCACAACATCTTTAGAAAGGATAAATCTAATCGACTTCAATGACCTTCATATGTCACTCTATCATAGGCTATAGATTATATGATCTGTACTTCCATGCAAAGAGCAATCTAATCATCTTAAGTGGCCTTTGTGGTTTTAATACATTGTTGTCATCTTTAAGTTATGTAATCGATGAAATTTTTGTCGGTTTTCAACATTAATGTTGATGGGATTTTTGTCGGCACCAATTGAAATTGACAAAAAAAATTGTTTGTCATCCATTGATTTTCCTAATGTACTTGCCTAAAAATTGATTTTACCATGCACTCTCCATATTTATTCCAATATATATCGAACTTCTTCATTATATTTTGACATCTAATCACAATTTGTCCATCTCTCCCTCTTCTTTACTTGCTCAATAGCCATTTTCACTTGTACTCATAAAATGTGGTATGATTACCTTTGTCATTGATTAATGTTCTTCTTTTATTGTTACGATGAATTGAACTTGTTATTCAATAAAATGGCCATGAATTTTATTTACTCAATCAATGATTACCTTTGTCATTGATGGCAAAAGCATTGCTAAAAAGGCTAATCATCAATTTTTTGTTGGTACTACCTTGCATTGGTATTATTTAGTACCCATGACATTTTCATGGGTAATGCTGACAATATGGCAGTATTAGTGCTTTTTCATTAGTGCTGCGCTTCTTGCAAAATTTAGTAAAAAATTCTCCAAATTTTGATCCAAATATATTAAAATTTAATGTTTTATCTACAATATATATATAATCAAAATAAACTGATCAAACATATTATTCAAAACTTTAAATATCATATATCATATTTAAAGATATTTTTTCCCTTGTTCAATTCCTATTTAGAAAAATTGGCACTAAACCTGCTTTCACAATGGGAATGCCTCTACCAATTTATTTGGCATAAGAAAAAGGTTGAATTTATAGACTAATCTAAAGAATTGCACAGCGAAAGAGGGACACACTTGCACTTGAGGGAATGGAAAATTATGACTTCATATGCTTTGTAATACCTAAAATTGGCCAAATATACATGTTTGTTTTCATTAAGAACTATGACTAAAAGGTTATTTCAAACAAAAATGCCCCTATATTTTATCATGGATTGCATATTAAAGCCAATTCCAAACAAAATTAGTTCAAACTAATTTGAAACCAATTCCGATGCAAACTTGGTTTGAACCTGATTTGAACACAAGTTTGAACATTTACACGAGCATTCATGTGGCTTGCTGAGGATAGATACATCAAAGTTATATGATGACATGCGAAGGAGAGGATGAGTTTGCATGTGATGGGCTGAAGTGATGAGTTTATGTTCCTCTTGCTAGGAGAAGGCATCAAACGTGAGCAATGACAAGTGAAGCATAGCAGTTTGGAGAGCTTATTGAGAAGAGATTGCATGACCGATGCATGACAGTTTGAATCAGATTCAAACAATGTTCAAATAAAGTTCAAATCACTATAGGAAAAATATTGATTTTTTGCGGCCATATCCACCGAATAATGTGTAAAATCGGTCAAAAAAATAGCTTTCCAACGGATTTCTGACAGAAATAATTTTGACAGTGAAACGTGCGTCTGAAATATGCCTACAACGAAAAATTCCCGCTGGAACCATTTCTGAAGGATTTCCAGCAGATTTTCGACGGAACTATGAACCAAAAAATGATGTATTTTGAATTGAATTACCGATGGATTCTTTCGCCGGAATTTCAAACGAAAATGTCCACCAAAAATTCCTGCGATTAGTCCACCAAAAATTATAGCGATTAGTTTGTCGGTTATTCTGCTAGTAACTGCGATGGAATATTCTGATGGTTTAATTGCCAAAGTTTCTGGCATACAGTTTTGCTGAAAACTTCGCTAGCAAGTCTGGCAGATATAGCCGAAAATGTCTTTATAACTCGTCATATCCTAATTTCTTGTGGTATTTCTACTGAAAAATCCTATGGAAACCTGTAGCATAGCAAAAAAAATCACCGCCTTACCTCAATTATTCTATAACACAATAGTTCTACAAATCACAGATAGTCAAAATAATTAAAGTAGCCTCACATTTCAACATTGCACAAAAATACTAATGCTGAAGTAATTACGCATTTAATCAAAAGCAAATGTTCTATAATTATTAAATACCTCTACAATAAAAGTCCAGTTCTTATACAATAAAAACTCAACATAAATTTTACAAACATATATAGTCTAGTCAGAATCTATTTCGTCATTCTCCTTCTCTGCCAATGCTGGCTGCTTTTCACTAAATTGCTCTCTCATTCTCTGCAGCTCCACCAATATCTGAGTTTACTGCATCTGCATCTGCATGTCAGCTTATGATTTTAGGACAAGCTCTAGCTCTGCTATAAGGGCAGCCACCTATTGACTATACAAACTCTCTTGGCTATTACCTAAGAAAGTAGAACCACTAGAGGATTGTCCCTTGTACGCATAGGCTTACGAGCCTAATCCATAAACTCGTCTCTCTTCTACATTCCACTTATCGCATGAGACCAAATGTAGTAGTCAGAATAATCTACAAATCCTCCACATGATCTCTCACATGCTCCAGGTTGGCCTTTCGAAGACGTGTATACTCATCCTATAAAAAATAACATAAGATTAATCAATTTATGATTAACAATTAAAATATTTCTCTTAAAATTGTAAATTTATATACTCACATAGGCCCTCTCGTTGTTGGTCCTCCTAGCGCTTATGGGTATGACTATGCAACTTAACAGCGGTCGGTTCTCTACCCGAGAGAAAGTTGGATAGTAAAATCGACGGGAATGACCGATTAGAAGCAGTCGAACCGAGCGACAAATGGGAGCGGCGAACGAGAGAGGGCTTTCACGTGAGAATGGACGCAAGTGAAAAATTCATGTAATTAGTTGGAGCACGGGGCAGAATATTGAAGTGGGGCTTTCTCCAGTGGAATTTTCAACTAAATTTTACTGGTGAAACTTCCGTCAATCTATTTAAAGCAGGTGGTATTTTCCGGAAAAAATTCCACCGGAGAACGCTACGTAAATTTCGCTCGCCAATCCATCGGTATTTTCGCCGCTATTTTTAGCTGCTTATTAACCACCAAAAATTCCATCAAAAATAAAAGTTTTCCCTGTAGTGAATTCAAACCAATTTGAATTAATTTCATTTGAAACAAGCTTCACTAATTAGTCCATAAATATAAGAAATAAGTGATTTCATCTTAAACGAACTTTGAATTATATTCTCTAAGAAAATAAAATATTATGGGTATTTTTTTTAATTATGTGTACAATGAGATACATGAAGTCAAATTTCCTAGGGAGAAGATGAAATCCCATGAGCAATGGATGAAGGGAGTATAATGTGATTTAGGCTTTGTTTGGGATGACTTTATTATTGCTTTCTAAATCAATTTTTTCATATAAAAAATTTTAGTTCAAGAATTTTTTTTACTAGAATGCTACTTCAAAAATCAGTAAAAAAAGCCATCCCAAACAAAGCCACAATGTAAAGAGATTGCATTTAATTTAGTACATGTATAATAAAGAAAATTTTGTGAGCTTTAGATACACTATAATGTAAATTTTTAATTTACATTAACTTTTTTAATATTAATTACTTGACATTTAAAAGATTTGTAATATTTATATTGAACAGTAATTCCACACAAAAAATAACCTATCAAGTTATTATGAAATAAGAAAAAAGTTTGTCAAAATTTTGATCTAAATATATTTGTAATCAATTTAATTTAAAATATGATTAATAATTAGTAATTAATTTTGATAATTTACATACTAAATTTATCTTTCAAGTAACCATCTACCAATCCAAGCCAATTTTTTTGGATTCTCTCTAGTAGTATATCTTTGATCATAGCAGTGATCCAATAATTTAATGCACAAGAATCCTTAACAACTATTTTCTCTTAGTTATGGGAATGGTGATGAGCTTCAATGAAAAAGAAATTATAAAATAATTTTTATCTTAAGCTCTAGCTTAAATGACACATGTTGGAATCACATTGGTGAATCATTCGATGTTATATGCTGCTATATGTCAATTGATGAAAAATTATTTCTTAAAGTTTACATCAAGTGCACCTAATTTATTTTCTTTATAATTTTGTTATCTTAAGAGTTCACATTATATCTACTATGTTTTTGTATCATATAAAACAATTATTGAAATATTATCTATTGAAAATCATTTAAACATCGCTATTTTTATAAAATCACCAACAACTACTTCTCTATTGTGTGTTCAATAGTAGTTATGTATAGTAAAAATAATTGTTGTGTCTATTTGAGGTGGTAGAGAGATATAAAGTTTGTTCTCTTAGCATTTCTATAAAAATCCAGCGCACACATATATATGAATGACTAAATGTTCTCTAAACCTTGCATGCTTATAGCCAAATCAAGCGTCTCATATAGTGCCATGAACTTTTCAATTATGCTTCAACTGTTTTATCTGGGTTCATTCGGACTTGGATTAGACTATTTTTGGTATTTTGCATTGTCTCGGCCAACCAATCAATTTGACTATAAGTTTGCTATAATCGGAGTTCAAATGACCTAGAATTTAATTTCAGAAGTTTTCAATTCAAATATATATTGATATTCTTGCTCAATCAAGATAGTTTTTCATGGCTTAAGTAATTAAAGAGGCATGCTTTTATCTATAACCATAGATATTATATAAGGTGTTTGTAGTTTTCCCCCAAATTATTGTGTTTGGGATGGCTGCAGCTATCGGTAAAGCAGCTTGTGAAGTTGGTGTACAGAAAGCTGCTTTTTGAAGTTGTTGTACAACAACCAATATATTTTGTTTGGGTCATCGGAATGTCGTTGTTTTATGTGACCAAATCATCTAAGGCAACTCTCTCAAATCTTATCTTCCATTGGAGCTACTCCTACCTTTTCACGAATATGCTCATTTCATATCCTATCTCTAAGGGTAAAGCCACTCATCCACCTGAGCATCCTCATCTCTGCATCACTTAACTTAGTATTATGCTTCACTTTTAATGGCCAACATTCGCCACCATAAAGCATTGCATCACTTAACTTAGTATTATGCTTCTCTTTTATAGATATTATGATTTTACCACCTTCATTTGTCATTCCAAATCCATGGCCACCATGAATGCTTTTAAAATCATCTACCTCTCTACCAACATGTTCATTTAAATCTCCTCAATAAAAACTCTTTTTTCAAGAGATATCTTTTGTATTAATTCTTCTAAGTCATTCTAAAATTTTAATTTTGAACCCATATCCAAACTCACTTGAGGAGTATAAGCACTTATAATATTAACAATCTTAGTATCAACAATAATTTTTAAAGCTATAATTATCTCCAATTCTATTAATTTTTATGACATTATCCTTCAAACTGTTATCTATAATCACACCTACACCATCTTTAGTACGACTCCTACCTGAATACCAAAGTTTAAATCCTAAACTATCAATATCCTTAGCTTTCTCTCCAACCCATTTAGTTTCCTAAATGCATAGAATATTTATCTTCCTATGAATTATAATATCTATTAATTCCATTAATTTTTTCTATAAGGGAACCTATATTCCAAGTTCTTATCCTAATTTTAGTTTCATGGACTAGCTTCTTTGCCCACATCCATCCTTGATATGGGAAACCTTGCCTGTTTAACACTGCACCCGGTCGCCGATGTAGCGGCCCTTGCACACTTGTCATTGTATTCAGGTCATACAACGTGTCGCTTCCAAGGGACACCCTAGCATTAATATAATTTCTTAAAGGATTTATGTCATTATTATCTAACAAGTTTTATGCTGGTTGTCGACTACCTAACGCAACCCTCCACTTTTCTCATCCAAGACTTAGGACCTAGCAATGATAGTGTTTTAGATGAGAACAACATTATATAAAAACTTCATGAGCTGAATATTAAGAGTTAAATTCTCATTCAAATTTAATTAAAAAAAAAGAGTTGATAAAAAAAATGTATGAAGGAATGACAAACCAAAAATTCCAAAATTTATTTTCAATCCTTAACGTGCTTCGATGAAAATTTATAGATGAATTATACATGTGTTTCTCAAAATTGATTTTCAATCCTAAATATTCTTCAAAGAAGATTTATGAAGATTTACTGATGAATTAAACTCAGAAGCTAATGATGGTGGCTTATGATCTCCCTCCTCACCCTCTTCATCCTTACCGGCTTATGAATTAAACTTTGCACTCAATCAATTTGTGCATGTCCTTCCTAAAATATGCAAACCCATATACTCAAAAGTGATCTAAATGATCCCTATCAATAGTTATTGAGAAGACTAGCCTACATAAAATCCCCCTCGAATCCCTAATCACCCCCAAAATCCAACTCAAACAACTCTAATACCGCATTAAACCCTCATCTTCAAAGAAAAAAAAATGGAATGTCAAGAAGAATCAGCTGAAATGCGGAAGCATATTCATAGCCAAAAAAATGATTTTCTGGTGAGCACAATTAGTCGGCCTCTGACACTCAAGCTTGGCCTCCAAATCAATGTCGAAGAAAGAAGAGGAAGAAGGCAAGTTAGATAAGCCACGCGTCGGTTATCCGAGCACGAGTGGGGAGAAGCCTTAAGCTAGCGGGCTATATGGAACGGAAACATGACACCTCATTATAAACAATATATTACCCCGAGAGGCAAATGTATTGTTCGCTAACAGGTTCAGATAATGAAACTGAAAGTTTCATCCTGATTGTAGTAATTGAATTCAGGGAAGAATTACATATGACCCTGAAGGATCAAAAATGAGATTCTATCAGTATTCAACTACTATAATCCGAACGAAAGATCATTAATTTCATATTCTAAATCGCAACAATGAATAATATATCTCTCCAAGAAGAGAAAATATCACTTACTATCGATTGATTGAATATGACAATAATGATCGCTGTTGACTCAATTTTCTCAAAAAAGACTAATTTGAATTTTAAAAATTGATTTTGAAAAGGTGGATGTGGATTCTAAATCTCCTACGAGCACAAGCCCTCATAGTTAATTACATTATAGGAGACCGGGGTATCCTATGAAAACTCTCGATTAAAATAATGATGAATTTTTGTTTAGAGATTTTCTAGGAATGATGTCAAGGGGATGAAACTAAAATTTCAAGTGGGGTTGGAGTGAGATTGAACACTTATTTTTAGAATTAAAAGATGAGGGGTAGGATGCACTTGGCACTACAGGAAAACCAGGTAATACTGGCGGAAATCACTACGCCGGAAACAACGATGGCATTATCGGCCAAATTATCCGCTGGTCCGTTTACGGCGAATTTTTCGGTGGAAATAGCGTCGGTACCTTACCGACGATGAAACCACCGGGATTGCGTCGATGTTAGCAATTTACCGACGCATATTCCGCTGGTAATGTCCGGCGGATATTTCGATGGATTTTTCATCGGGTTAATTAAAACCAGACAAAGTATTACCGGCAGATATGCCATCGGTAAGGGTACCGACGGATATGCTGCCGGAAAAAAATGCCGATAATTCTAATATATTGGCCCCTACCCTCGATTTCAAGACATTCTATAAACTTATGTTCTAAGCATGTACAACTTCGCTCCTTCGACGCAGTTCGAATTCGCTCCTTCGATGTAGTTCGACTTTGCTCCTTGATGCAATTCAACTTCTCTCCTTCGACGATGTTCCAAACGGGAGCTCGCTTGTTGTGTAGGTAACTTTCTCCCTTTTGCATTGTTCGATTTCGCTCCTACACTGTTCGAATTCACTCCTTTGATGCAGTTCGACTTCGCTCCTTGACGCTGTTCGACTTCGCTCCCTTGACGCTATTCGACTTCGCTCCTTCGACGACGTTCCAAACGGGAGCTCGCTTGCTACAGATTTTCGGCGGATTATCCACTGGAATGATTGTCGGTAATACGATATCACAACCTTTCCAGCGAAATATGCGACGGAAACTCCGACGGCTATTTCGATGGTGATATACGACGGTATAAATCGACATCGATTCTTTTGCGATGGAATATCCACCGGTAAGTCCGGAGGATGATTTCCATCGGTAATTTTGACGGAGTATTCGCCGGAACACGACGACAGAAAAGGCATCGAGTTGTCAAACATTTTCGCCGGTTGTTCGCCGGAAAGACCGCCGGAAATATTTTCGGTCAAAAGAATACGACGGAAATATTTTTCCGACACGCATTTTACCGTCAGGAGTATTTTTCGTCGGAAATTTGCCGGAAACCTATTTTTTTTGCGTATTTTACACTTTACCAGCGGATTCGGTCCGCCAGTAATGCTTGTGTTTGGCTTTAAATTTTGGATTGAGAGAGAGTTTAATTTGAGTTGATTGATTTATTATACATTTGAGATTATATTCCCAAAGGTTAGGATCTTATGATTTAGAATCTGTCTCGAATCCTAAATCTAAATTTGGACACTTGACCACAGTAGTCTGAACCTAACTAATACAGTGTAAAATTTAGACTTATCCTGACTTAGATTGGGGAGCCAGCTAACCACCTAGTTGATTTAAAATCCACGAGTTTGGTCATGTTATGAAAGAGTGGTAGGGACGTTTTTATGAAAATTTTGAGGGTTGGGACCGATATCTAGAGCTTGTCCTAATTGGTCCTTTGACTTATGTGGGGTGAAAATGCTAAAATAAAATGCAATTAAAATTTTAGTCTCACTTTTAAATTGATTTCTAATATAATACATGATGATCGACTTGATTAAATGTGTAAAATGGAATGAAGCAGTTTTAAAAAAAACTAAAAAAATCGGTTATCTTAAGCATTTAAATATTAAATCAATTACAAGCAGTTATATATAATGAAATTAAAAACTCAATTTAGCCATGCTTGGTCATGCTCTTATTTATTTAGGGGCTAAGCAAGCTGAAGTGCGTGTAGCATTTATATAATTATTAAATTTTTATCCCCCTTTTACTGCCCTGCATGAGCATGACCACCTGCAGAAAACCTAGTGAGCAACCAGAACTATCCTAACTTAAGGGTAAACTATCGCCCATCACATCAATTCACAGAGTACAATAAAGAAAGTAAGCAACAAACATTAAGCAATTTCAATCACAGCATGCAATGAAACCTCAAAAAAAAAAACCAGCATACAGTAGTAGGTAAACACTGGCCTAGCCTAAACTAGAGTTGATTGTCCTATCAAACCATCTAATGTGTGTGTAAAAGGTCATGTAACTGGGGTAGATCCTGAACTGAGTTGCTTATTGAAGTTTTCTAACATTTGGGTTTGTTAAAGGTTAATGAAAGGATTTATGTTTGAAATTAAATATTAATGTGTTAAAATTTAACTTAGGATGGATTTTAAGGGTTAATTGGTTAAATGTGTTTAATTAGTTAAAGATTAAAGGGTTAATCAATTTTAATTAACTTGATTAGTTACTAATTTTAAAAGTTAAGTTAATTTATATTTTTCCATCAACCAGTTCGTGGCGTTGTGCCACCAAGCTCGAGGAACCAGTCCTCCTTAGGATACTTAGCCCCACAACCCGGAGTAGTCCATCCTAAAACCTTTGTTGATGTAGTTGAATTAAGGATTTTAGTTTGTTTAAATAACTAAGAATGATTTGATTTAAAATTTTTTACTCCATTGAATTCATTCGTGATATTGTGCCATCAGGCTCGAGGAACCATGCGTCCGAACACGTAACCCTACAGCCCAGAGTAATCCATCCTAAAAACTTCATCTCTGGAGTGGTTATTGTGTATTAGAATGTTAGTTAAGTAATTTCATTACTCAAATTATAGTTTTTTAGAATTTTAACAGATTATTAAAATTTTTGAATTTATTGGAATTATTTAATCGCATTAATTAAGGGTTCAAAAGTCAAATTTTTTAAATTAAAGTTAATTTTGAAGATTTTAGATTTTTAATAAATATTAGACCTTAGGATGAGTAATTAAATTATTAGTTTGCTCAATTTAAAATTTTTCTATAAAAAATTATGATTTTCTGAAGTTTGGATCTAAATTTGAACTACGGTTGACCGGAAAGTTGACTTTTAGAATTTGACTTAATTTTTGAGATTTGATATTTTTAGAAAATATTAGATTTTAATTAAAGGTGAATAGCTTTGAGTTTTATTGAGTTGGATTTTTTTGAAATTAATCATAATTTTTCAAAGTTTCCTTAATTAATGCATTATTAAAATTACTTAATTAGAGGAGATTTTTAGATTTTGATCCAAATCAATCTCAAACCTCTTGGAATCACCCCCAAAGGTCAAGAATGACCTAAGGGGATGTTTCAAATAATTTAGAGCTTTTTTGAGATTTTTAATTATTTTTAATTAAGTATTTAAATTAATTGTTGATTTTCCTTAGAAATTAAATTAAAAGGAAATAATGAGTTATCTGATAGAGCTTTTATTTTTCGCTGATCAAGGGTTCAATTAGGGTCAGTTAGAGTCCTTATTTGAATTTTTTTGGTTTTATATGAATTTTTGGTGAATTAAATAGGATTCTAGACCAAATCTAGATTGGGATTTTGGGGCTCCTTATTGGTGGACCAAATGGATCCCAAATCCAGTGGATTTTGTACCATGAGATCACCTGATCTCAAAGTCCAAACCCTTTAAATTTGGGATCAATTGGATCTCTATAGGGTGGCCAACGAAGCTGCCCAAGGTAACTTAGGTTACCTTAGAAATTTCTTAGGTTCCTACCCTAAAATTGGATTAGGGTGCAATCAATGGCTCTAGACTTCCTATACTAAGCATGATTAATACAACAAAAATCAGATCCTAATTCCCATTGGAAAGATTGCAACTCCAACTTGAATTTAAGGGTCAAACCATGACCCTTAAACCTAAATTGGGATGAACATGCCCTTAGATACCTCAAACAGAGGGGGGGAGGTTAAATTTGGACATGTCAGAGACATGCCCAAATTCACTCCCCCAAAGTCCCAAGCCATGGTGACATCACATAAGCACATAAATGCATAAATACCTTAAACATTCAAGAGGAAATTGACAGCTACACAGAACTAATCAAGGCTTGGAACTATATGGATTTTGAAGATCTCTCTGAGATCTTTCTAATGAGCCTAAGAACAATTAAATTGGCCAAGTGGATTGAGAGATCTGATTTTTTAAAAGTTCCATAGAATTTATGGAATGTTAAATCTCGAAATTACACAGTAAGCAGTGCACTTTACACGCAGCGCACTCCGATTGAGCGACCAATCATTAGTGTAGACTGGATAAAAGTGGGATTAACCACAGCCGTCGGATCGTTGATCAGACGGATGCGATCGAAGCGGCTCTAAGACTACGGGATTTAATATAAACCTTTGATTAAGATCAACGGATCGAATTTCATCTTCAACCTCTTGCTGGACTCTGTAGCCGTGAAGTTTCTCCGGCATGATCCGGGCAATGACGCCGTTGAACTTTCATGAAATTTCATATAGAGGATTAAGAGACTATAAATCGTCGATCTATTGGTCAAATTCTGGTGGGTTGACGATTTGTTTCACACTTGACTGACACTACCTAGCTAGGAGCTTGAGATCAAAATCTCACTGCAGAGAAGGCCTCGATGAATGAGCTTCTCTATCAGGAAGCTTCGGGAGATGATAACGAGCAGTTCTCCTTCAGACGTCGAGACTGGAGGATGGCTGGAGGTAGGACTTCGAGCGGAGGGCGCAAGGACTTCACCGGAGTTCACTCAAACGGATGGTTGGAAGAGGCTGGGAGACTGATTGGGAGAGGAAGGCTCAGGGAGGTCTGGGGAGTATTTTCGAAAAGTTAGACATGAATGAGGGGGACTAGGAGAGGGTGCTCTATTTAAATGCCTCCCGCGGCTATGGACAGTCAGGATGGCTCAGGTCAGCCTCTAGATGGTTGCCAACTAGAAGGGTACATCATCCCAGAGGTCCGTGAGCTCGAAGTCGGTGTGCCTAGGATTTGGAAGCTTTTGGATGAGGCTTGAGATAGGGGGACCACTGGAGCCAAATCTCCATTGGTTTTGGCTGCCGCTGGCCAAGAGTTGGGTCGGGCTGAGTAGGAAAGGCTGTTGGGGACGTGGCGAGCTCAATGGTGAGTTCAATTGGGCAAGGGGGAGCCCAATTGCTGAGATGAGCTCGGGTTGACCCAAACCTATATGGTTTGGGTCAGTTTGGGCTCAATCCAGGTCAAGTTAGGGCTTGGGTTTGATAGGGAAGCTAGGTTGGATCAAGGAGCACCCAATGCAAGTGGAAATTGGGCTCGAATTGCTCTGAGGTGGGAGATGGCTTGGGTCAATGTGATTTTTACCACTTTGGGCTAGCCTAAAGGTTGACCCAAGTCAACCCAAGGGCTGGGTTGACCAGGGTAGGTGCCTTGGACCTAGGGTCACCTGGTGGAGGTCTTGGGTAGGCTTGATTGAGTATAGGTTAAGAAATGGCTCAACCCAAGGTGATTTTGACCACTTTGGGTTAGCCTAATTCCTAACCCAAGTTGACCCAAGGGTTGGGTCAACTAGGGAAGGTGTATTGGGTCAAGGGAAACCCAATGACACCTTTGGTTTGATCCAATTGGGCTGGGATTGAAATTTGGCTCAAGGGAGACCCTTCTTTGGACACTTGGGTCAAGCCAAGTGGCCAACCCAAGTAGGGCCAAGGCTTGGGTCTTCAAGAGGGGTCTCTTGAGGACCCAATGGGTCACCCCATGGGATTAAATAAGTTTGGAGAGGTCTTAGTCAAAGTGTTTGAGAAGGTGGAGGTGTATGGAAGTTTTGGTCAAACTTGGTTGACTTGGTCAACTAAGTTGACTTGGGGTCAAAAGTTGGATCCCTTGAGTTCAAATGGATGATATGAACTCAATGGAGGAGGTTTCATCTTAATGGCGTATTTAGTTTGAAATGGGTGTTTAAACACTTAAGGGTCACTTTGGTCAACCATAGTTGATTTGGTCAATCAGGTCAAACAAAAGTGTGGGTTTGGATCCAATATGTTCCTAAGGGAATTTAGGATCCATTGAGGTAGGTTTTGAGGATTGTTGAGGGAAGGCCATATTAGATTTTAAGGAAAAGATCAAAAACCCTTTAAAGGGCATTTTGGTCATTTTGACCCCTAGTCAACCCTGGGTCAAATTGGGTGTGGAAAAGTGTATATTTATAGTCAAAGGGTCTTGACAAAGTTCATGGGTGTGGTTGAAAAGTTTGGAAGGAGTCCTAAGGTCAAAATTTACTGGATGGCATGTCTAGTGGTACAGACCGTAAATATTTGAAGGTATTGCAGCCTTTGAAAATCAACCTGGTTTCTAGGGTTAGAGTCCTCCAAATGAGCTCAAATTTGGAGGATTGGCACTAAAGACATGTCAGATCAACATACAATTGATAGACCCTGAATTAGATGCTAGTTGATTGGGTTTCAAGGTGATAGAAAAATCACTTAAAAAGGATTTCAGGACCTGGGTCCTTAACCATAAGCTTTGATTTGGAATACTAGATTTTGGGTTGGATTTAGGAGTTTAATGGCTTGACTTGGCTTATCTACATTAATGGAAGTCAATTGGATGATTGAGATTGATTGGATGTGATTTAGAAGTTGATTGAATGTTGATTGGAAGCTGAGTCAGGGATTGAATTAGAGGGTGTGGTTGAGTTTGATTGAGGTTGAATTGGGTCTTATCTAGGACCTATATGATTAGGAAGTAAACACTTCCCAATCATTGGGTCACTAGAAAGAAATCCAAGTGGGTCTTAGTAACCTCATACAGAAATGTGGTCAACAACACATATGAGTCTTATCATTTTCTCTATACAGTACAATATCATTTATGAAATGCAATAATATATGAAATACATGGAAATATATAAGCTATTCATTAACTTTAGAAAATTAAAACTATCAATTTACCCTATAAAATGTGATAATATTACAGGCTGAATGCTCATAAAATTCATATCTATCATATATAAAAAGTTATACGGTGAAAGCTCGATAAATAAAGAGAATATATTTTTATCAATTTTAGGAAGATTAAAATCATAGAACTCAAAATTATTGAAAACAAAGGTAGGATTCAGATTATATACCATGATCATAATAAATCTTCAAACATAATCAACGGATGAATATGACCCCAATGACTCTCTCTCTCTCTCCTCTCTCTCTCTCCTCCCTCTTTTCTCTTCCTCTCATTTCCTTTTCTCGCAAGCCAAGAGAAAATGGAGGGGGAGGGAATGGTGGTGGTGATGAAGTGGAAATTTACATAATAAAAAATATTTTTCTGGTGCCGCAATGCTGCATATCACTCCCAAAGCTACTGCAGAACATAGAGCTCAGAGTCACGGCAGTGCTTTCCCAGCACCGTTGTGCTCCCACACATAGCGTCACAATGCTCTAGCCCATATTTTTCTGATTTTTTTTCTTTTTAAATTTATTTATACAATTTCAGGGTATTACAAGGAACAACTCCCAAGAAAATTTGTTAGGGTTTAAGAAGGATTCCCAAGTTTAAGAAGAAGTACCCGAGGACTCGACATGTTAGTGCATATTATAATCTATATGTAGGGCTAGGATGAAGGTGTTCAAAAGAACAAAATGTGGAGAGTACAACATCCAAAAGAAGGCCGGAGTGTAAGTTTTATTTCACTATCATCAAAAGATTGTGGCGATTAGATGCAGATTTGGTATCGATTTATTCTTCTTAGCGAGTGAAAACAATTGTCACAGAAGTGCACAAATTGGATGCCTGCAAGCCACATTAATTATGAGAGAGGTGTTCAAATCAAATTTAGGCCCGATGGAAAATGGTGATGAATTTCTTGTCAATTTTTTGCAGCAAAATATTCTATGTCCTTAGAGCAATCCAATGTCACTAGTGACTTGAGTTTTTGTAACATGTAGATGTCGCATATAGCTTAGAGGAGTTTATATCATCAAAAAATTTTAGATGAATTGGGTGCAATCAGATTTATACAATTTTGACATCATTTTTTGGGACATTTGGGCCAATTAAAGCAAACTCACACACACATCACAAACTCAAGTTTCAAACCCAATACCTCTTAGTTGATAGCCAATGCTTTCAACCAACAAACTGTGGTGAGCTACGTAATTTAACATCATTGGATTTATCTCATCGGTAGACATCATATTGGTCATAAATTTCTGAAAATTAGAGTTTGTGTGGCTTCTTAAATAATTTTTAAACTTTATGAACTTAATACAAAGTGATATTTGGATCTAAAAAATGCATGTAAACTCGTGCTTGATAAGATAGATTCTATTTTCTAGGTGGCTGTCACACTTCAATTTAAGTATGCCATTTTACTACTTCTAAAAAATTTTATAATGGGAGAGATTTTACAATCAAATCTCCTCTAAATTTACAGTGTTGTTTATGTAAGAAAATTATTCTACTTTTATTAAAAGAAAAGAATTTATATATATTTTTATATTAGTTAATACAAGAGGGATAATCATATCCTCTCTCTCTCTCTCTACCTAATTAATATAATTAGAATAATCATACATGCACATATAGTTAATAGTGTTGCAACTCGAACTTCTGAGTTTATGATTTTGATGATAACAAATATTACTGATTGCCTCTTTATTTCTCCTAGTATTTATAGTGCATTTTTGTCTATGTGTTGACTAACATTTTAGGTACAACATGTATCATTCTTTGAAGATTCAGGGCTTAAGATTGGGTAGAATATGTTATGTTGAGAGAGTCTCTAATTTTTATTTTTTTATTTTTAACTTCTTGAGTCAAATCTTGTAGGGGTGTATGATAGCCTGGTTACGATGCATGCATACATAAGGGGAGCAAAAATAATGTTAAATATTTTAATTTTTTTGTACATCATACTGTACGATATGGATCGTACTGTATGATCTGATGTTACATAAATTAATTAAAATATATTATTTTTTCTAGAAAAAATAATTTTAAAATTTAACTATTCATACAGTACGAACACCACATCTTATTGGACGATCTATTATAATTAGAAACCCCACTATTCATTAAATTAGGCAAAAATTTAAATTTGAAAAGTTATTTTATTCGCACTGTATGAACCTAATCGTACTATACGATAGTTAAAATATTATCTAATTTAATCATATGATTAATCAATCGAATCTGCTTAATTTTGATATTTTGATCGTACTGTACGAACTGAATCGTACTGTACGATCAACGGACGATATTTGGTCATCCCATGATCTGTCCTGGACGAACTGCATTTCGATTGAACTAATCGTACTGTACGATTGGTCATTTGTACTAGTAATCATACAACACTAATAGGAAAAATTTGAACTATTCGTATTGTACTAACGAGTGATCGTACATCACTAACAGGTTAAATTCTGCACATCATACTAGACTGTCCTGCGATCGTACTGTACTATCTTTGACAGCTGAATTAAATTTTTAGAATTTTTTTAAGCCCTCTATTTAAGCTTTCTCATAAGACTTTGTAAATGCCTTTTGAGCATTCATTGAGTTGTTTTCTTCTGGACAAAGCTTGAAGAGAGAGCTTTGAGCTAGGGAGAGAAAGGGTGGAGTTTGTAAGAGAAGGAGAAGATCATTATGGGCTTCAAGGGAGTGTGAGAGGGGGTTTCACACAGTTACTCCAGCGAACTTGCCCCTGAGTTCCTCCAAGAGTTAAGGTTTGTCTTGAGGGAAGCTTTGTGAAGAAGACCTCTTTGGTGTCAAAAGACCTGACTACTCCGCCGCACAGGGGAAGGTAAAAGTGATTCAAGTTCTCTGCCTCACCAGGAGGGTGAAAATGAGTCAAGGTTATTTACCTCACCATGAGGGTGAAAAAGAGTCTAGGTTCTCTGCCTCACCAGGAGGGTGAAAAGGAATCTAGGTTCTCTGCCACACCAGGAGGGTGAAAAGGAGTACGGTCCTCTGCCGCATCAAGTTGGTAGAAGAGAGTTTGTAAAGGCTTCTCCGCCTAGTTGTGGGGGCTAAAGGAGAGTCACTAAAGAGTTTAGTGCAATACCTGGAGAGGAGGACTCTAGGGAGTGAACGTAGGTAAATCTGATGTGTTTGTTCTGATTTTTACTTTCGCATTGTATTTTTCCTCATTTTATTTTCTGTGATAACTGCTTGGTGAAAATTTGATATTAATATTTTATTATTATAACTAGAATATAGTCACCATCTTTGTAATTGTTTACAAATTAATGAGCTTCCGCATCAAAGTGAAAGTATTGCTTTCGAATTAGTGTGCGTTATGGACAGTTCATTGAGGTTTTACAACCTCCACGAACTTTCAAAAAGCTACCAAGAGAAATCTCAATAGTAGACGAAGTTGATTTCAAAATGGTAAATGAGTTAATTTCTTCATATTCGCTAATGATTTATTATTCATTTGCTAAATTATTTTTTTATTTATTTGTCAAAAAATACTCAAATATGAATATTTAGACTTTATTTGGGGTAATTTCTTAATGTTTTCTTTCTAAGCAGCTTTTAAATAATTTTTTTAAATAACAAAAAAATAATAACAAAAAACTATCATATGAAGTTTTAGTCTAAATATAAATTTAAATCAAACCGAATGGAACCAACAAAAAATTATAATTATATTAAAATTTACGGTTTAATCAATTTGTCTGTCTTATGTTAACCAAAACAGGTGTTTGATAGAAGTTAGAATAAATATGTAGCTCTATTTGGTCTATTGGTTAGGAGCTTCGACTAACAACTAAGATATTTTGAGTTTGAGTCTTGTATATGTGAAGTGTATGTTAGTTTGTTTTAATTGGATATGTAACACCCATATAATATAATGATAATAAATACAAACAAATTAGATATGTCTATCGACGGTGTTAATATTCTAAGATGGACCCATAAAATTTACACAAAATAAATAATCAGCATAAAAAAAGAGTAAATCAGATTTAAATAAAAAAATGAAAATATAATATCTTTTATTTTTCTGGCCACTGAGTAGTGTGAATTTATTAATATATATTGGAATTTCAACTACTACCGACAAAAAATTAATCTTATATGGGAGATTTATGTAAATAGTGAAAAACCATAAAATTTAATGTATTTACATATGTAACACTCACATATATATGATAAGATATATTTTATGTTGAATAAGTAAATATTAATAATGTTTTAATATGATTTCAAAATCTAAATATTATATAAATCAATATAAGTAAAGTGTTAGATATGTATGTAAGAAATTTGTGGTATGTATGTGAGATCTCTAAATGAAGAAAAATTCATAAACTTAGATAATTTTGGATAGCATAAGTGGTATAATTATCATATAGAATAGGTTAGTTAGTTGGCTTTAATCTAAGGGGTCATTTAGTTTAATGAAAAAAGAATACAAAGGAAAATGAATTGGAATGTAAAAGAAATGCAAGGGAATTGAAATATTTCTGAGCTGTTTGGATGAGTTTAAAATAAATTCATGTAATTAATTTTGTTTGTCTCACTTCAAGTAAAATAAATGCAAAATAAATCTCAATGATGATGGTGGCTGATGGCCTGCACTGACGCCAATGGTGGCCGTGACAGGTGACAGCTAGTGTCCTAAGACAGAGACCATGACAGAAAAATTATAATGTATTTAGCAGTAAGCTAAATCTAATCATTTTCAAATTCATGAGAATTGAACTAGAAGGTGTATTTCAAATACTTCAAAAATTTTCTCTTCATTTTTTAAAATACTAATATTTTTAAACTCCTATATTTGAAATAGTTTATACTTATTTTACTTTAAATCAAATAGACTCTAAATAATCTTATTTTCAAGAGATCTTAATAATCAATTATATTTTAAGAAATAAATTTCTTCACAAATACAGCATACCAAATAAGCCAATGGCCAGGACACTTTCCAATATTATAAAAATATTATTTGTGCAGTCTGTTTTGGTTTTTTTCGAAAAAAAAATAAAGCATTTATAAATAAAGTTGGTAAGTTATATGCTTCGTAAAAAAGATAATAAATTTTGAGCTCATATTACAATTATTAAAATTTATTAGAATTCTAACAGAACGATTTCTTGTGAAATTTTCTAGTATTATTTTACAGGAAATTTTATATAAATATTCTGATTTATAAGAGAATCAATTCCGTTAGAATTATTTCAACGCTTCCCACTCGCAAGAAGAGCGCCACGTTTCCTTTTGCGACGAACGCCGAATCGAGGTGGCCCTACGGTTACTGAGCTCCGTCCGTTTGAACCGCTCCACTTTCTCTCTGTCTTTCTCTCTATATATATCTCTCACACACGATCAAGAAGGAATCGATTGTTTCCACTTGATGGGAAGGAGAGGTAGGGAAGGGGGGAAGAGAGGTTAGGATGCGGTATTCGGAGGTAAAGGGCAGGCGGAGGAGTCGAATTCCTGCATTCACTCTGTTGTTGTGGTTCGGCGAGGTTAAATCTGTTCGATGGATGGGATTCCAGGATCGTTCGGCACGGCGGCCAGTTTGTCTCTTAGGCTGGGGCAGGCTTTCTTCTCCGTCGCTTCCCTCCTTTTCATGTCCGTTGGGGTTGAGTTCTATAGCTATACTGCTTTCTGGTATGTTTCGATTCCTTTCATAGATTTTGTTTGGTTGGGAAAAGTCAATGCGATTTCTGTTGTTTAGTTGTGATCTCGTGTGATTATGAGTTGAAGTGTTTAATTGGGGGAATTCTGCCTGCGTTGTTTGTTTTTTTTTTCTGAATGTTGCGCGGAATCAATAATTGGATGTAATTCGATTCATTCAATTGATGCATGCGATTTGGAAGAAAAGGAAAATTGCAGAGGCCAATATTGCTCTAGATAGTCATGGTGACCGCTATACGAATCAACAACTTGACTTCTAGCAAATGATGATTAGCTGATTTCAAAGCTAGTTTCATCAGTTTATTGTCTGAAAAATTCTTATTAGTCAGATTGTCCCCTTAGCCAATCTAGCAACATGTAATCTTCTTGGTTTTCTAATTTATCCATAGATCATAAGAAATCCTAGAGAATTCCTTCTATCACGCACATCAATTGATATTTATGGATGTGAAGCTGTTATTTATTCAATTATCATTTGGTTGATCAATATCAGAAATGGTAATTTTAGATTGGTTGATTTCAATAATGGTGATATTAGTGCGGACTGTATTTTGATATGAACAAAATATATCTCAACATGTTAAATTCTTGGAAATATTTAATAAGAAAACTTGAATCAAGTAAATCACTACAGTAATATTGGTGATATAACAGAAGGGTTGAAAATAAAAAAACTGGAAAAATATATTGGAATATGTGTTAGCATTAGTTTATGAAATTAAACCCATCATCAACATTAAATGCTTGTGTTTATTATCATGTTAATGCTGTTTGCAGCTCCTTAATGGAATTCTATTGGATAGTTAGTTTTGCTTTTGTTTCCTTGTCCAAGACAGCAATGTATAACCTGAGAATTACAAACTAAGTTCGATTGCAACCATAGAATAAGAAGAATAGCAAGTTATTGCATTCCTCTAGCTCTTTATGTTCAGGTTTTTTTTTTGTACTTTCGGTGTTCAAGAAGTAGTGCGGACTTTGTATAAAACTTCATCTAATTTTGCTACATTGGAGGTGAGGATTGCAGTTTCATACGAGTGTACTTTGTTGTATTGATTTGTAGTGGGAGTTTCAAAGACAAAATCTTATATTTTCAAAAACTAGTGAAAAGGTTTAGCCTCTTATTTCCCGGGAAAAGAGAGCTCTCTTCTTTATATGGGATTTCTCTTATTTATATTGGTATACAATGATAACTCTAGGGCATTAACACACGCTCGAATCGGGCTAGGCCGATGGAAATTTGTGAATTTGATTCAAAAATTAATTACGGAGTATGTATGGATGTGATACACCTGCATTGAGGTTGCAAATTCCAATTTCAACGCATTCATGAACTGGCTAACCTTTTGCATTTTTTTTTGTTTCACCAATTTTTGAACTAGTGCATGCAATTATTAGGTTTGGTCAGTTTTCATGAATTTTTTAGCTTTCTTCTTTGATATGTCTTTTATTTTTATAGTAGTTGCACCATAGATTATCTTTCTATGTTAGCTTCTTGAGATGCTAAAGTAAAAACTCGCACTCGTACTGATCTCAGAGTTTCTTCAGATGCTTCTTCTCTTATCTTCAAAGTTGGTTTGTTTAATTATGGCTTAGCACCTTTATACTGTGCAATCCTATAAACATATTTTAGTTCTCTGCCTCCCTGTATCTTTTTCCAATAATGTCTCTTAATATGAACTGGCTCATAATACAAATAATACTTTCCTGAATTCAATAGACATTTCACTGGATGTGAATTTCCACAATTAACATAAGCTGGTATCAAACATGACCCTACTATTGTTGTTGCTATTATCCCTACATAAACTTCTGCTTTTTAAACTGACCACTTTTGCTGTCAAGTGGTCTCTTCTTACTGTCAGTTTCCCATTTATGCCTTACCCTTTTCGTATCTTGCTCCAAGAGTCAGGTGCTCTCAACTAGTTCAATAAATCTTTAATGCGCAGAGGAATTAGAGGTTGTCTCAATTGATCTCCGTGGTCTTTCAAAAATCTATAACATTGCTCAATAGGAATATCAATAAGCTGTGGAGCATACTTGATAAGGATGCAAACTCTGACGCATATTGAATCACATTCTTGGATCCTTTAGTCGCTTGTTCAAATCCTTCCTAGGTTATTACTTCTTAGGTCTACCTTAAAAAATTTTTTAAGTGTTGCCTTCTCCACCACCATTCTGCCTCACCTTTCAACACAAAGATAGCTAGAGACACTCGCTGTCACTAGGACATTTCATCCCATTCAAGATATTTTCAATTATGATCATCCAGTCCTCAACAACTATAGTATCTACTCATCCTTTAAATAAATGTGGCTTCAAATGCAGAAAGAGTCTTAAGTTCTTGTCTAGCTCTACACTGATATGTGCACATGCACCTGCATTGCTACTAGGAACTGTAGGTGTTACTGGTATAGTTTCTAGTGGTACAATAGGTGTTGCCAGCTTTATAAAAGATTGTATATTTTTCATCATTTATATCATCATTTTTATCATTTGCATTTGCATCATATCCCCTACATCATAGTTGGAGGATTGGGCATCATTGATACATTCTCTGTTTTGAGTGTACCGCCCTTAACGGGTGCATCCTCAAGACACTCATGTGTTATACCGGGCTGCCTTCACTAACTGTTAGTTCCCATGAGTGCTCTTTCAATTATTTTATTTTTAATTTATTATATCATAAAATATACATTTATATAACCATATGCTCATATTGATACCTTTAATCTTATATACTAAATGAAATACAGGGTTGGGGGTTATACTCGTTACTAACTTAAGAAGACTATGCCCACCTATGCTATGTAGTAATTATGTTGGATTCAATTATCTTCTTTTTAATGCTAAATTTAATTAAGCTTCTGTAAATAAATCTTCAAAATCTTAAATCTTTCTCTGATACTATTTTCTGTCATGCCCCATGTCGATCCTCTTGCCAATCAAAGTGGTACTCAACAGAGATAAATATATGATTCATGTTACATTCATAACTCAACATTCTAATAATATTCTTGACGTATTTCACCACTTTTATCTATAAAATGTAAGCATTCTAAATATTCAATTTATAAAAAAATATATAAATACAACAACTAACAACTCTAAAATATTTTTATAACCGATATCCTATATACCTCATCTTAAAACTCATCTTACAGAACTATACAATAAAACATAAATTTTAAATTAACCAGGTTCTATTTGACTTCTACCTTATCCTTGCCTATTTTATAATAACAGTTATAATAAAAGTTTGATGAGGCATGAGACTTAGAAAGATATGCAATTTTAATATATAATTTAAGTGTTAAAAATAATAAACAATAAGTATGTATTTATGACTGAACAAAATTCATAAACTTAACATTATTTACATTCTAGATATTAATATTTATAAGTTATTTGTGAAAAATAAATTAACATATATATAGTCACATGAACTAGTAATAACAAAATATTATTATAATGTCATAGATAGAATAATATCATGTCAGTTACTAATTTGAACATTTAATCTTGAATTTGTTCATATACATATTTCATTTAGTAATAATTTTCTTTTTTGCATTTCATTTCATCTTAAACTTATAAATGTGTCATGTCTAGATGTCTAGGTTCTTTAACCATCATCATAACATAATTTAGCCCTTAAGGCTTCATCATCATGTTTAATAGAGCTCAAGTAAAATCCAATATTATCATTATTGAACTATCTTGAGATCCTAATGCCTTCATTGGGGTATCTCTTATCCTACCTGTGTAGGTATCAAAACATCTTATTGTCATCCATCAACTAACATGACATTGCTCAAGTGTAATAATTTTTAATCAATTATCTAATTTATAATTAAACATTTTATACATTATTTTAAAATAATAAGTAATAAAATACATGTATAAACATGAAGACTGTAGATACGCATTACTTTTCTTTTAAAAACATTATCAATTAGTGAACATTTATATAATCGCCAGATACTTAATTTTGAGTTTGAATCATTAAAATCTATGCATGGTTGTTTGCATATGAATATTAAGCTGTAAACATTTATTTTACAATATGAAAATTTTTAATATATTTCATATTTATGTTAGCTTAAATGCAAATATGCATGCGAAAAGACTAAAGAATTTACTTCTTGAATTAGTTGTTTACGTATCTTACCATCGTGACGATTGCCTCTTTAATTTTGACACGTCGCAACTTTTGATGTTTGTAAATTACCTACGCAACTCAAATGTTATTTTAAATTGAACTGCGTTATGATTTTCAATTAAACTTCTTTATGATTTATTTAATATTAAAAATTGTTAAAAATTTAAATAAATTATAAAAAATTATGTGCATTTAAATCACCTATTTGCGATAAATGTTTTAAAATTGCCTATCATGCATTTATATGTCTTAGCCATGTGTTTACATTGTCATTGTATCATGATGCACACTTTTAAAAAAAAGTATAAAATTTTTTATTTATGAAATAATAATTTTGTCTGTTGATTATATTTGATTATATACTTTTCCTAGTTATGATTAAAGTCTATTTATATATTATGATATTTTTACTATATACTTATATATATATATATATATAGGATGTTATATGAGCTATAATATTATTATATTATATTGCTAATATAATATTGTAAGAAACCTTAAGGTAGCAAACTTAAAAAAAAATAGATGTACGAAATTCATATCTTTTTAATCTGTTTTTACTGTTTTTCATTACCTTTGTTATTTTTTATTGGTTGCTCTGTAATGCTATATACTAATTGGATTCCTTATGATGACTTGCGGAGTCTTAGGGTCACACATCACTAATTGATAGGCAACACTTAATTTAAAATAAAAACATAAATAATATATTATTTCAACAGGTATAATGATTGATAATACATGTTCATTATATTGGACATTGATAGGTGACTTGTCAGCATCTAGACTTGATGCATTTATTATATCATTCATTTTTGGATAGATTATTTAGGCATATTTTTCACATACAAATTTCGTCTCCATTTAGTTAATTTTAAGATATATCTACCTTTCTTCGTCATATAATGGACCTTTTCATTTTCATGTGCAATTAGGTAGTGGCATTCTTGACCTAGACAATATGTAAGTCAAGTATTTGAGCTTTTCTGGTCACATACTATATAGTTGTAAGTTCTTCGTCACATTGAAAACATGTCAGAGATAACTTGATTCTACACGAGCAGACTATAAATCTTATTTTTCACATCTTTTAACATATTCTCTACTACTATTTGGGAAATTTCTCTACTACTCTTTGGGGATTTCCCCTGCCATAATGAAAAGATATTCGGGCATTTTCGATCTCACATGATCAAGATATAAGCCTTATTTTTTTTCTCTTTTCTTTTTCTACAAAATTAATGAGCTATCCATTTTTTATTCCATTCTTAATATATTTTCTTGTACATTGAGAAGATATTTGAGAATTCTTGATCCCACGTAATCCTTTTGCATCGCTTCTTATCTTATCTACTATATTGTAGATTTTTAGGTTTTTTGGTCTTACACTATCAAGTTAATTATAAATTTTATTATTTACATCTATATATTCCACCTGTTATATATTGAGAAGACATTCGGGCTTCGTGATTACATATAATTAAATTTTGCCATTTTTATGTGTTATATATCTCGACTATTATTATTTCATACCATTCACATATTCTAGAATTTTTCCTCTATATGATAGGGGAGATCTATAATATGTGAAGAATGAGACATACAATTTGATTATGCGGAATCAAGAAGCCCGGTGTTTTTTTAATATGATAAAGGGATATAAAAATGTGAATGATAATACTTATAATTTGATCATATGAGACCAAGAATTTAAAAATCTAATCAATATTATAGTTAGGGTTTATATCTTGATCTTGTGAGGTCTAAAATGCCCGAATCTCCTCAATGTGGAAGGGGTGATCCCCAAAAAAGGTAGAGAATCTCCCCAAAGAGTAATAAAAAAGATACAAAAAGATGTGAAAATCATCCTTTTAATCTGTTTTTACTGCTTTACATTACCTTTGTTACTTTATATTGATTGCTCTATAATGTTATATACTAATTGGATTTTTTATGATGATGTGCGGAGTCTTAGGGTCACACATCACTAATTTATAGACAACATTTTATTTAAAATAAAGACATAAATGATATATTATTTCAATAGGTATAATGATTGATAATACATGTTTATTATGTTGGACACTGATAGGCGACTTGTCAGCATCTAGACTTGATGCATTTATCATATCATTAATTTTTGGATAGGTTATTTAGACATATTTTTCACATACAATTTTCATCTCCATTTAGTTAATTTTAAGATATATCTACCTTTCTTCATCATATATATATGATGGACCTTTTCATTTTCATGTGCAATTAGGTAGTCAGCGGCATTCTTGACCCAGACAATATGTAAGTCCAGTAGTTAGGCTTTTCTGGTCACATACTATATAGTTGTAAGTTCTTCATCACATTGAAAGCATGTCAGAGATAACTTGATTCTACACGAGCTGACTATAAATCTTATTTTTCACATCTTTTAACATATTCTCTACTACTATTTGTGAAATTTCTCTGCTACTATTTGGGATTTCCCCTGCCATAATGAAAAGATATTCGGGCATTTTCGATCTCACATGATCAAGATATAAGCCTTATTTTTTTCTTTTCTTTTTCTACAAAAAATGAGCTATCCATTTTTTATTCCATTCTCGATATATTTTCTTGTACATTGAGAAGGTATCTGAGAATTCTTGATCCCACGTAATCCTTTTGCATCGCTTCTTATCTTCTCTACTATATTGTATAGATTTTCAAGTTTTTTGGTCTTACACTATCAAGTTATAAATTTTATCATTTACATTTATATATTCCACCTGTTATATATTGAGAAGACATTCGGGCTTTGTAATTACATATAATTAAATTTTGTCATTTTTATATATTATATATCACCTATATTATTATTTCATACGATTCACATATTTCAGAAAATTTCCTCTACATGGTAGGGGAGATCTATAATATGTGAAGAATGAGACATACAACTTGATTATGTGGAATCAAAAAGCCCGAGTGTTTTTTTAATATGATAAAGGGATATATAGATGTGAATGATAATACTTATAATTTGATCATATGAGATCAAGAATTTCAAAAATCTCATCAATATTATAGTTAGGGTTTATATCTTGATCTTGTGAGGTCTAAAATGCCCGAATCTCCTCAATGTGGAAGGGGTGATCCCCAAAAACAGATAGAGAATCTCCCCAAAGAGTAATAAAAAAGACAAAATGATGTGAAAATTATCCTTTTAATCTATTTTTACTGCTTTATATTACCTTTGTTATTTTATATTGATTGCTCTGTAATGTTATATACTAATTGGATTTTTTATGATGACGTGCGAAGTCTTAGGGTCACACATCACTAATTTACAGACAACATTTTATTTAAAATAAAGACATAAATAATATATTATTTCAATAGGTATAATGATTGATAATACATGTTTATTATGTTGGACATTGATAGGCGACTTGTCAGCATCTAGACTTGATGCATTTATCATATCATTAATTTTTGGATAGGTTATTTAGACATATTTTTCACATACAAATTTCATCTCCATTTAGTTAATTTTAAGATATATCTCTTTCTTCGTCATATATATATGATGGACCTTTTCATTTTCATGTGCAATTTGGTAGTCAGTGGCATTCTTGACCCAGACAATATGTAAGTCCAGTAGTTGGGCTTTTCTGGTCACATACTATATAGTTGTAAGTTCTTCGTCACATTGAAAACATGTCAGAGATAACTTGATTCTACACGAGCTGACTATAAATCTTATTTTTCACATCTTTTAACATATTCTCTACTACTATTTGAAAAATTTCTCTACTATTTGGGGATTTCCCCTGCCATAATGAAAAGATATTCGAGCATTTTCGATCTCACATGATCAAGATATAAGCCTTATTTTTTTTCTCTTTTCTTTTTCTACAAAATTAATGAGCTATCCATTTTTTATTCCATTCTTGATATATTTTCTTGTACATTGAGAAGATATTTGAGAATTCTTGATCCCACGTAATCCTTTTGCATTGCTTCTTATCTTCTCTACTATATTGTATAGATTTTTAGGTTTTTTGGTCTTACACTATCAACTTATAAGTTTTACCATTTACATCTATATATTCCACCTGTTATATATTGAGAAGACATTCGGGCTTCGTGATTACATATAATTAAATTGTCATTTTTATATCTTATATATCTCTTTTATTATTTCATACGATTCACATATTTCAGAATTTTTCCTCTATATGGTAGGGGAGATCTATAATGTGTGAAGAATGAGACATACAATTTGATTATGTGGAATCAAGAAGCCCGAGTATTTTTTTAATATGATAAAGGGATATATAGATGTGAATGATAATATTTATAATTTGATCATATGAGACCAAGAATTTCAAAAATCTCCTCAATATTATAGTTAGGTTTTATATCTTGATCTTGTGAGGTCTAAAATGCCCGAATCTCCTCAATGTGGAAGGGGTGATCCCCAAAAAAGGTAGAGAATCTCCCTAAAGAGTAAGAAAAAAGACACCAAAAGATGTGAAAAATAGGACTTACAGCTTGATCGTGTAAAATCAAGTAGGCCCGCCATATCTCTTTCATGTGATGGAGAAAATATTTAAAATGAGACTTCTTATTTGATCACGTGTGACAAAAAAAAGCTTAAATACTAGACTTATATCCTATATGGGTCATAAATGACATTAACTATCTAGTTAAATGTGAAAGTGAAAAGACTTGTTAAACTTTGATGAAGAAAAAAGACAGATGTGCCTGAAAATTAATTAGATGAAGGAAATATATGTATGTGAAGTTTATTTTTAGGCTATCTATATTATAAGGTGGATCCAAAACTATATGCAGACTCATGAAATTATGATATGATATATACATCAACAAGACTAGTGATTGATAAATCACATATTTGTATCTAATATGACAAGCTCATATACTTAATCACAACTCTTATTAGAACGATATAATAGACATATTCTTATTTTAAATAGATTATTTATAAATGGGTGATATGTGACCTTAAGAGTATACTCGTCATTGCAAGAAATCCTGGTATTATCAATTACAAAACAATTAGTATAAAGTAATAATATATTGTAAAGTAGTCAAAATAGATTAAAAATGGAATATAAATATGAAATTATTTATATTTTGCTATCCTAAAGATCCCTACAAAAAATATATTACTAACATAATATAATATCATAGCTCTTATTATGCTGTCATGCATATATAGGTTTATAATAAAAGATTATATAATTTATAAATAGGTTCCAATCTCAACCAACAAAAAATATATAATCAAATATAATTAGCTTAATGAATTTTAATTTCATAAATTAGAACTTTATATTTTTTTCTAAATGCATGCATGCATGATATAATGATAATATAAATACATGATAAAAACATAAAAAATGAATTATTTGCTATTTTATACGATATAATGACAATGTAAAGTACGATCACAATTTTCATTATATCATTCGTATTTTTTTTGATGATATGCTGTGAGCTTCAAGTATATTGATTGGTTCATGCTTTGGGTTCCATTGATTTATCCAAAACTAATATTTAATTATCTAATAAATTTAATAAGTTTAATTAAATTTAGAAAAAAATTGATTAAGCTGCATTGATAAATTTAATTATTTTAATATAGATTATTAATTCAAAATTGTGCAATTAAATTAATTTTATCATCCACTGGAGCCCAACTCAAGTAAGCTCAAGTGATTCTTTCATGTGTTTAATATGGTTGGTCTTTAACTTCACAATTCAATAACATTTATGTTTAAAGATTTTAAATTAACCCAAGTTTGTATAAATTTTGGTATAAAAGAATTTCAAATTCTTGCTTAAATGATTCTTCTAAATGAGTGCTTCCTAGAATTATATATAATTAATTGTGTCTAATCCTACAAGCCAAATTAATTTACTCTGACGAAAACTATAGTAATCCATATCATGTCATACCTTTGCAAATCTAAATTCTCTGTCATGACTGTCTTTTCCATTTTCATACTTCATCTAGCCTTCTCCTATTCCACAACCTATCATTCCATCTGGTAATGGTCAAGCAATCTAGAACAATAGCTCCTATAGCACTACATTTATCTACATCAATCTATAGCCCATTATTTATCCTCTATATTTCTTCATGCATCATTACATAATTTGCCTATTATACCCATGTAAAAAACTATAGCAGGTTATCACATTTCTATATAAGTATTTAGCCATTTTTTATGCAAAGTTTATGTAATTTGGAGGAGGATATATGGATACCAAACTACCTTATTGGCGATTCTAATTCCCACAATCACATGGAGGTACAAACTAGTTTAACAAATTTTCTTAGACCTATAGGTTATTATAGAGTAATTTAGGATAAGATTTTGTAAATTTCTTGAACTATTCTAAGCATTAAAAGATTTATTTATATGCAGTTTAAATATAAGAAATATAAGTAGGCTCTTAGGCACAGCCATTGTAGCCATCTCCACCTTTAGCATTGACGAACCCTCTGACTAGTAGCCGAGTGTCTTGTTAACTAACGCCAATCACATATGTGAGTCCCGCTATAAATTTAGATTTAATAGAGTTTGTTTATTATGTTAGGAGTTTTTTTATTAGATATTTAATATGAAAATGTATTTAATGTTCAATAATTAATTTTTTTTATTTGTTTAAATAAAATAACTATAATCACCATTTGGATATCAATATATTCATTTAAAATATAAAATAATTATTTAATAATTAAAACTTCTTTAATTTAGTATTAAGGATATTATCCTTTGTTATAAAATAATCTATATAAATTTAAGTGTATTTAAATGGTTTATTATGCATGATGTATTTGAATTGAATATTTCTATGTAATATTAGAATTTAATTTTAATATTAATTGAAATATTTTAATTTAAATGTAAGCTAGCATAGATAAGTAAAATATTATTGTAATTTTGAGTTGAACTTTTTCATGATTTATTTAATATTAAGAATTATCTTAAAATTAAATAAATTGTAGAAAATTATGTGCATTTAAATTATCTATTTGTGATGAATGTTTTAAAAATGCATTTCATGAATTTTCATGTCTTTGCCATAGGTGTGCAATATCATTGTAGCATGATGCACACATTTAAAAAAAGAATGTAAGTTCTGATATATAAAATGATAATTTATTCTCCTAATTATATTTGATTATATACCTTTGGTTGATTAGGGTTAGATCCTATTTATATATTATATGGTCTTTTTACTATATACTTATATGCATATATGATGTGATCAAAGCTATAAAATTATTATATTAATTTGCTAATATTTATTTTGTAGGGAACCTAAGATAGGAAACCTTCCATGAATAAATGATTAGAGATTTATATAATCTTTTAGATCTATTTTTATTGTTTTATAGTATATTTATTAGTTTATATTGACTGTTTAATAATGCTCTATAATTAGAATCCGTCTTGGAGACGAATGGAAAACTGTTTTTAAAACTAAGGATGGGTTATACGAATAGATAGTTATGCCTTTTGGTCTGAGTAACGCACCAAGTACGTTTATGAGAATTTTGACTCAAGTCCTCATGCCCTTCTTAGAAAAATTTATAGTAGTTTACTTTGATGATATCTTGATTTATAGTAATTCGGTGGTTCAACACCTACATCACTTGAAGCAAGTTTGTGAAGTTTTGAGGAAAGAACAACTGTACGCAAACCCTAAGAAATGCATGTTCCTCACAAGCAGTGTGACCTTTCTTGGATTTATCATTTCTCCCTTAGGAATTTCCGCCGATCCAGAAAAGGTGCGAGCGATTAATGAATGGCCTGAACCTAAAAACATTCGCGATGTTCGGAGCTTCCATGGATTTGCCACATTTTATCGGAGATTTATTCAGAATTTTAGCACCATCGGAGCCCCTATAACTGACTGTCTCAAAAAAGGCGAATTCCAGTGGACCATACTGCTTCTAAAGCGTTTGGAGAAATTAAGAAGAAAATGGCAGAAGCCCCTGTCATGCGACTTCCTGATTTCTCTAAGGTCTTTGAAGTAACTTGTGACGCTTCAGGCATCGGCATTAGTGTCGTCCTCTCCCAAGAAGGACATCCCGTGGCCTACTTTAGTGAGAAATTAAATGATATCAGGCAACGATACTCTTCCTACGATAAAGAGCTTTATGCCATCATTCAGTCCCTTAGGTATTGGAGACATTATCTGCTTCCTCAAGAATTTGTTATCTTCTCGGATCACGAAGCGTTACGTTACATAAACTCCCAAAAGAAGCTTAACGCCCGACATGGACGTTGGGTTGAATTCCTGCAAGAATATACCTATACAATCCGACACAAAGCAGGATCGGAAAGCAAAGTGGCTAACGCTTTAAGTCGTCATTTGATGATAACTCGAGAAATGAGGGCTGAAGTGATTGGATTTGAACGTGTTAAAGAAGAATATAAGGAATGCCTTGACTTTAAAGAGACGTACTCACTACTGACGACTGGAGATGAACGAGTGGTTGACGATTTCCTTTTGGAAGATGGGTATTTATTTAAATCCCAAAAACTCTGCATCCCCAACACGTCTCTTCGTGAATTCCTCGTTTGGGAATTACATGCTGGAGGATTAGCTGGACACTTTGGCCAAACAAAAACCATTGCCGCTGTTGAACATCAATTTTACTGGCCTAGCCTTAAGCGTGATGTTAGTAGGTTAGTGAAATGGCGTCACACTTGTCAACTGGCCAAACAACGGAAACAGAACACAAGACTCTATACACCTCTTCCGGTACCCAACTGTCCTTGGCAGGACGTAAGTATGGATTTCGTCCTCGGATTACCCAAAACATTTAGGAAGCATGATTCTATCTGTGTGATAGTCGATCGATTTTCTAAAATGGCGTCCCTTGCTCAAAAACTTTTGATGCCTTTTGAATCGCAAAGCTGTATTTCGATGAAATAGTTAGACTTCATGGGTTATCAAAAATTATAGTGTCAGATCGAGATGTTAAGTTCACCAGTTATTTTTGGAAAACTTTATCGTTGAAAATGGGTACCAAACTCCAATTTTCCACTGCCTTTCACCCACAAACTGATGGACAAACTGAAGTTGTGAATAGGAGTTTAGGCAACCTCTTAAGGACTTTGGTAGGCGAACACATTCGAGATTGGGATTCCAAACTTCCTAGAGCTTAATTCGCTTATAACAACTCAGTTAACCGAACTACGGGTCTGAGTCCTGCTGAAATTGTATACGGATACCAACCTAGACAGCCTATAGATTTAATCCCTATGGGACCTAAGCTAAGAGCATCTGAGTTTGCATCTGCATTTGCATCTCATCTTCAGGAATTGCATAAGAAAATTAATAAAAAAATTGAACAAAGCAACGCTAATTATAAACTCAATGTGGATCTCAAGAGACAATCAAAGAATTTGAGGTTGGAGACTTTGTAATGGTTCAGATTCATCCAGAGCGGTTCCCACAAGGGACCGTTAAAAAGTTACAAGCTAGAAGCGCAGGACCTTTCAAAATAACGTCAAAAATAAATAGTAATGCTTATGTGCTAGACCTTCCTGAATGTTTCAACATTAATCCTACGTTTAACATTGAAGATCTAATGGCCTTTGAGGGTCTAGAGTTTAACCCCTCCAACCCACTAAATAATGAGCCTTGTGTGAACCTACCTGGTGAGAACCCTAGCCTACCTGCACTCCCAAACATCCCTACTTTACCTAATGCGGAGAAAATTGAGGCAATACTTAGTGATGAAATTATTTCCACTAAAGATGGTGGTCGCCAAAGATATTTAGTTAAATGGACAGGGAAACCGGAGACGGGGAGCACGTGGATCGATCGTGACGAGCTGCAAAGATTGGACCTGATCTTTTAGAGATGTATGAGAGTTCCAGAGATATTTACTCGACGGGGTCGAGCTTTCTCCCACCTAGGGAGAATGATGAGGGCATCAGCATGAGATTTTGACGTGTTTATCATCGGAGGAATCGTAGATCGACGGCTACGATTCAGAGCTTTTAGTTTTGATGTATTTTATGTATTGTTTTAATTTATATTTCAATTTTCCTATTTCACCCCTATGGGTAGCTAGTTTGATGTTGTAGCCCTGGGGGCACTTTAGTCCTTTTTTTTTTGTGTTTGATGAGGCCTATATATTAGGGCCCCTTACAATTGTAATGGTTAATGAAGAATTAATGAAAAATTTCAGACTTTTGCTTTCATTTCTTGTGAGCTTTTGAGAGACGAGAGAACCCTAGGAGAGGGCCAAAGCAACACTCGACAGCCGCCGAAAGGTCCGGGCTCTCGATTCTACCTTTCTGTTCTTTTCCTCCCTACTTCTTTCTCTCCCCATACCACCGGCCTCCTCCTAAACTCCTCCCTCCACAGCCAATCTCCCTCCCTCTCCCACCTCACCTGTCGGTTTAGCCAACCCAACCCCAACCACCAGCTGACCTCCCCGCCTCCACTAGCCGCCAGCCTCCATCTCCCATCCCCCCCTAAGCCGCCGGCCATCTAATCCATGGCCAAGCCGCCGGCATCCCTCCCACTTCCCACTAAACTCCAAATTAAATCTCTCATTAACACCTTCCAAATTTAGCCCTATATTCGTTGGAAAGAATTTGGAATTCAAATTCAAAATATTTTGAATTTAAAAAACTCTCCAATTAAGCCAAACCCATTTAGGAAAATAATTTAAACAGTTAGAATCTGAAATTATATTTCAGATTTAATCCCAATCATCAATTAAAACCAAGGGCCCACATACATTGAACTTAGACACCCTCTTCCCTCTTCCCTCTTCCTTTGGGCCATCCCCCTCCCTTGCCGTTTCCTCTCTCCAATTAAATCCCTAATTAATAATTAACTCCCTTAATTCCCCTCCATAGCCGCCCCCTTCCCCTAGCCCCATTAGGAATAATTTTGAACTTCAAGTTATTCCCTCCTTCCCATTGGAAATCTGAAATTCAACTTCAGATTTTCCTAAAACTATTTCCCTCCACCTCCCTAACCCAAAATCCAAGAGACCTCAATCTCCAACCCCAGCTGAAAATCCCTCTCTCCAAACCTCTCTTGGCTTGTCTGTTCCTACGGATTCATACAACTCCAAGGGTTTGGCTTGTCAAGCCGGCCTTTCCTCCATGAATGATCGATCCTGAAATAGACCATGGGTTCATTTATGATCTCCAAGGGCGAGTAGATCTTCACCAATCTCCCTTCTTTGATCTTAATTTGGAGGTCGACAACACCGTCGACAACTACGTGGACCGCATCCTCTTCACCTTGGTGTTGTCCGTCGAGGAACACCTACCATCTGAGGAGTGGCGCATCATTGGACATCCACCAACTTCTTCCCCTCTGGCTACTTCTCTGGCTAGCAATACTGTAGGCGTCTCCTGTTTCTTAGTGGCATTACTAGGTTTGCTAATTTTCTTCTTCTGCTAAACACCACTGTCATGAGCAAGAGCGAGGGAACTCAAGGTGAAAATTTTCAACTATTAAACTGTGGATTTCTGTTGTTTATTGCACTAGCTTTACTATATTGTTGTTGTTATTTTAAAGCATCCTTTTAATTTAGTTCGTACCCGATTGCTACTGCATAAATTCTAACTGAAAATCCTGGAATCTAACTTGGTGAAACATAAAGTTTAAAATTAGCAAGGCTTTACAACTTATTATTAAATTCCACAAGCAATTCCTATTTTCATACATGTTTCACATCATATCTGAATCTTGTGAAGTCTAAAATGTCCGAATTTATTCAATGTGGTAGGGGTGATCCCTGAAAAAAGCAGAGAATATCCTCAATGAGTAATAAAAAATGTGCCAAAAGATGTGAAAAATGGGGCTTACATCTTGATCCCCTGGAATCAAGCAAACCTGAACATCTTTTTCATTTAGCGGAGAAAATATCTCAAGTGAGGCTTATAATTTGATTGCATGTGATGCAAAAAGCTTACATATTGAACTTTGGTTTATGAATGCTATTAATTATCCTACATGGGTCAGGAATGCATGTAAAAGTGAAAAGATTTGTCAAACTTTGATGAAGAAGAAAGACAAATATACTTTAAAATTAATTAGATGGAGGAGATTTTTTTTTCTTTCTCAAGGGTTCAATTCAATCTTTTCATAATTAGATGGAGGAGATGTTTGTATGTAAAGTTTATTTCTAGGTTACCTATTATGAAGTGAATTTGAAAGTATATGCAGGCTCTAAGATTATGATATGATATGTGTATCAGCAAAGGTTAGAGTCTGAGAAGTCACCTATTTTTGTCTAAATAACAAACTCATATGCGCAATAAGAACTCTGATATAACCATATACTAGATATATTTTGATTTTAAATAGATCTAACTTCTAAATGAGTGATGTGTGACCCTAGTGTTGACCTCTTGGCAATGTCCAAAATAAAACCAAAATACAAAAAAAAATACCTGTAATCTGGCGGCTGCCCATCCCCACGAATCCTGTAGAAATCCCGCCGCAGTTACAGTAATCATTCCCTGCAACGGCGCCGACCTATCCCTTCTTCACGTGGAGAAGTCCCACTCTGATGCCCTTTCGCGTTGTTAAAATGAGAGCGAAGCTCTCATTCGCTCTTCTTCTGCTCTCTCGCCAGAAACTCTCGCAAGCTTCCCTATTTCCGGTCGCAGACCTTCGACTCTGACTCCACTGATCGGAACAACCCTGATCTCCCTACCCTTCTACTTCCAACTCCGAAAGCTCCCAAATCCCACGAGCCTCTTTCGTCTATAAGCCACCTCCGACCTCCACAGCTTCTTCCATTCGCAAGCCGCAAACCCACCGAACACCAGTGTGGCCTCCTTCTCTTAGCTACCAACCTCTCTTCCTCACCTCCAAGCCGCTGAAGCCAGCCTCTACCTCCCGATTCCTCTAATCCACAGAGAGAGAGAGAGAGAGAGAGAGAGAGAGAGCTTCCTCCTTCCAACCCTTGAACTCTCGTCGCCTGAATACACCCGACCTTTCCCAGTAGCCGAACTCCACACGACCATCTCCCTCCCTGCTCTCTGTAAGCTATCCGTTCTCCTTGCCCTAGCTGAGAGCAACCCGACATCCATATACTCTTACTTGTAGACCTCAAGCCATATACTGTCCAATGACCGAACCCAGCCTTGTCCGACCCTACTCCTGCGACTGAAGCCTCCCGACCTCTAGTTCTTTTGATCCAGAGAGAGAGAGAGAGAGAGAGAGAGAGAGAGAGAGAGAGAGAGAGAGAGAGACTAGTCGCTCCTACCTGTAGCTGCCACCCCAGCTCCATTAATGATCTCCTTACCCGGCCCTTAGGTATAGATTTTTATTTTATTTTATTTTTTTTAATTTATTATTTGAGTTATTAAGTAATATTAATTACTGTTATTAATTATTGTTATATATATAGTTATTATTATTATTATTAAGTTATATATATATATTATATTATATTTATATGTATGTGTGTAAAAAAAAGAATAAAAGAAAAAAAAAAGTGAAAGAAAAGAGAAAAAAAAGAAAATAATAATAATAATATCTTGCAAATTTCTCGTCGTCGTCACCATCTACTCCGCCACGGTAGGTATACTCCCCAAACTCAAGACAACCCATTTTGACACTTGTAACGCGACGAACAACCACCTATACACGCTTTTCTCTAACGTGGTAGGAGGAAATTCGTTGCGATGCTTGCGACAAGGCTGGTAATCTCTTAAAGTCCTATTTTTGGTGTTTGTAGCGCTTTCGAGGGACCCCCTATGCACGCTTTTATCTAGCGTGGTGAGAGGGAACTCTGTGCGGCGCTTATAGCGAGGAAGACGAGCCTTGTGCTTGCTTTTCTTAGCACGGCAGGGTAAAAATATAAGTACCCGTACGCAGCTTTATACCTACGGGGAAAGCAAACTGTGTTATTTTAAAACAGGTATTGAAGACCCCTGCACGCCTTTCTCTGGCGTGGTGGGATTGAAGATTTTATGGCCGCGATGTCCAAGGACACATACCGTACACGCTTTTCTCTAGCGTGGCGGGAGGCCCAGTTTTCCGTAGTTTCCCCTAAATTGGGGAGACATCCGGAGGCTGCCGAAATTTCATCTGAAGCGCACGAAGACTTGGACAAATTAACAAGGACTTGAACAGGGGATTTGAACAGAATGCAAGAGAGCTTGAACTTACTTTGGACAACAAAGAACTTTGCTTAAATACGAATAATAAAAAAACTTGAACTTGAACACTAAGTAAACTAATTTCAAATTTGAATAATCAAGCTAAAGATTTGAAGCAAACTTGACCAAGAAAAGCTGAACTTGATTGATCACAAAGACTTGAATCAATCTTGGGACTATAGGGGACCTGAACATAGAACTTGAGCTTGAATGAACTTAAAAAAAAAAAAATTAAACTCATAATGGCATGGAATTTGAAATGAGCAAGAATCAAATAAATGTGAACTTAACATTGGACATATGAATGTCAAAATGCAAATAAAGATTTGTAAGTAACATCGGTAAACAAGTGAAAATGCCAAATATCATTGGTGGTGAACATCACTCCAACAATGAATTTCATGCAAGCAAAACACAACTCAAAGTGAGTGCAAGGACTTGTGATAGAAAGATTTGTTTGATTAGACAGATTTGCAAAGGTGAGTGAGCATGACGGAATGTGATGATATCCCTATCACCAACAACAATCCAACTCCAAGAAGATACATCAAAGAGAAAGATCAGATGCAAATGAACAAGCAAGGATTCATGGTGTATCGTCCTCCTACAAACATGAAATCAATGTGCAATAAATATTGCACCTTATGTCTGATGTCAAAATAAAGCAAATGCACTTGATCTTACAAGCAACAATATAAGCCTTCAAGGAACATGATGCTTGCATGAGTACAACAATTTATTTGCATAAAGAGATTGGTGAAGAACATAATTTGACCGATGACACATGAACGTTGTATGCATAAATTTTACAAATCTTGACAAGCAGTGATGATGACAAATGAACTATAACAAATCCCCCTACAAACCAATGACAGTTGTCTTAGGGATGCAGACGATAGTCCCCACAAGCATTGGAAGACACGCGCAGTAAATATGACAACATCTCTACCACTCACAATCATGCAGCAATAAGCAAATAAAAGACTACAGTCTCTTTCAAGTTTTGAAGATTGATGTGCTATGAGCATAGCAAATTCGTAGCTAATATGCATGAAGAAATTATTGATGGGTATAACCCAGTTGGTAATCAACATGCGAACGAACGCACTAAGCTTTACACGAGTAATGAACCAATTGTTGATATATCGCAAGGATGAGTCCTTTACAAGCGCATGAAAGTTGAGGGAGAAAGCTCACCTAGTGGTCAGCATTAGCTTGCAGATGAATAATTAGTTCGTCCTCAAAATAGTGGAACTCCCTACAAACATACAAATGCAGCATGTAGTAGATCCCATGATGTTCATGCAGTGAGTACATCGGTATCCTACAGACAACAGTCGAAGATCTGCAATACATACGAATTTCTCTACGAATATAGATGTACGCACCACATGCCACATTTGGGTAGATACAGAAAGTCTTCAGTGAATGCAGTATCCTGTTGTCAATTTCAGTCTATGAACGAATATATCAACCTTCCTACAGGCAGTAGTAGCGAGTGTACTGGAAAGACCAAATACCACAGCAAAATACATAAAGAATGCGGCAAATGCAAGTTCCTACGAGCTTCTGTAGGAAACCCGCTAAACACTTAGCATGATGCCTATAAAAAGGATACAAGGGAACTGCAGTAAATAATAATATCTACTAGTCAAAGCAGGAAATTTGTTAGTGCACAATAAGCTTCCTTCCAAAAGTAACAAGCAGTGCACGACAGTTTACCTGTATGAAACAAGTAGATAACATGTATAACGTTACGCCACCAGATTCGTAAGATTTGTACAAGCGGACAGAAGGTGCGTAAGAGCTTCCAAATAGAACACTGCATTCAAATGGCAGTTACCTGCACAGCTGAAGTATCCCAAAATGTCCCTACACACGCACTGTAGTATGTACGCACTTAGGTACACAAAATTATATGGGTAATCACATAACCTCATGGGCCCCGACGAGTGTGTTGTAAGAACACATGTGACGCCTAGGGATGCTGCTTCGGTCAATAAATTTAAATCCGATCCTCCTAGGCAGGTAAATAGGAGTCGACAAGGTTCAATAAATAATTATAAAATGCCCCCAAACACCTGTATGGCCCCGACGAGCGTGTTTTAGATACACATGTGACGTCTAGGGATGCTGCGCAGGTCAATAAATGAATCCAAGTTCAAGCCCGATCCTTCTACGTGGATAGATAGGAGTTAACACGGCTCAAACTATCAAACAGATACACCGTCAGGGTGTTGATCAGGATATTTTTTTTATAGTTCATATTAGGCCTTCATGGTCTATAACAAAAAAAATTCATCAACAAAAATATAAAGTCTATGAACCCGATCCTTGTCGACAGCTTGACAGAGTCGACAATGTTCAATCTATGAATGGAACAACCCATAAACACCCCGATGATGGCCGTGTTGAGAAGAAAATATCAACCAGAGGGGTTAATTCTAAGTATTCAAATGCCTTCCAAGCTCCACTTAAATACCCACGAAAATCCAAAAATTTTAAATTCCAGAATATTTAAATTTGAAATTCAACCCATCAAACACTTAAAGCACAGAATCCATCCACCCTCCGTAACAATTTGCCGGGTGGACAAATTTAAAATCACTTTAGCTCATAAAGAACTAATGTCTGGTCGAGAATATTACTAGGATTCATTCTAAAAATAGTCTTCTACTAGCAAAGACGTGATGTGTCCTCTAACCAGCAGTTTTGCCGCCAAATGGCACTGCAGGTAAACGGCTATGACCCGGGGCCCTCTGAACCGAGTGGTTTTGCCGCCAAATGGCGCCACAAGATAACGGTTATGGCCAGAGCCAATACGTTCCTTAGTGATATCAAATCCTTGAGATATGAATCAATATGATATAATCGATAGGGCACAAAGCCCTCTGTTAGCTAAGGTGGACTCAAATTTGTCCCCTTAGACAAATACCCACCTAAGGTCTACAAGGTACCCTTGGACGAAACAACCCATGACTGTTGACAAGGATCCTTCTGTCAGGTTGGGTCGACTACCTCCTCTGACTAAGTAAACCAGGGACCACGATGGCCTGGGACAACAGACCCATGGGATCTTAATCGGGTCCATCATCCATGCCCCCACAATCCGCTTTAAGTATAAGATGGTGAAATTTCTATTTTAAATATTTAATCTCACATCCCTAAACCCATGTTGCTACTATACACCAGATAACATGTATCTCTACGCATCTGATTGACGACTAGCCTTAATCGAAAGTTCTCTCTCATGATCGGGAGGGGTAATTAACTATAGGGGCTTGTGCCTATAGGAAACCAGAACTCAGATCATAAAGTCCTCGCAAAATGAGGGCAAAATCTCTGGGTAGTATCTTATCTACAAACTCATCTGCCTTCCAAAATTTACCCCTGAACATAATTCCGTTAAAACTCCCCTGAAGAAAAACAACGGGGGAGGCCGGGGCCGAATTTTCGAAGCCCACACCTAGAAGTCTATTTATCATCATAAGAAATCTTGGTATTATCAATCACAAATAGTTAAAATAAAGCAATAAATATGCTGCAATATAAATATCAAATCATTTAGTTTTCTAAATTTTGCTAACCTAGAGATCCCTCCAAATAGATATTAATAATAAATATAATAATATGATAAGTTTCATCTGATCACACTATCTGTGTTGATAGATATATAATAAAAAGATTATATAATATATAAAAAAAGGCCCCAACATCAACCAACTAAAGATATATAATCAAATATAATTAGCTTAATGAATTATTATTTTATAAATTACAACTCACATTCTTTTTTCTAAATGCATATATGTATGATATAATGATAATGTAAATGCAAGAAAAAGACATACAAGTGTGTTTTATTCATAACATTCATCACAAACAAGTAATTGAAATGAGCATAACTTCTAAGGCTACAAATGAACTGAGCCAAGCCGAGCAGGTACTTGTTCATGTTTGAGCTTTTTTATTATCAGCTTGTTCAAACTCGATTCGAACTTTTCTGTATGTGTTGAATCTTGTTTCATTTAAAATGATAGATGTTCATGTTTGATATTTGTTTTGTTCATTTTTAATTTGTTTGTGCTTATCGAGCTTTAAACAAACGAGCCTTATCAATCTTACTAACACATAATCATCTAGAGCATGTTCGTGCACATATCTACGAGAATTTTTGACCTACCAAACGAACAATTCATGAATATAGATTGTGAGTATTTTTAAGCTACCAAATGAGCCAGTTCACAAATAAATGAGCTCAGAAAATGATTTCTTATATAGACAAGCTTATTTATGAATACTTTAAACAAACAATCCAATAAACATGAATAAATGAATTCTACTGAAAGAGTATAACATAAAAAATAAAATTAATTTTTTATAAAAGTAGAATCATTTATTATATAATAAAACTAAAAATTATGTGAAAATATATAAAATAAAGATTTATTCGAGCTTCTTAACGAGCCTTGTATCAAGCTGCTTATTGAGCTTGCTCACGAGATTTAACTAACATTGTTCATGAATATAAATGGGCTGAACATGTGATTGTTCAAGTTTATTTATTTAACAGTATAATATTTTAAAAATTATTCAAACTTGCTTGATTAGTTAAACAAACAATCATAAACGAGGTATAATGGAGTTGTGTCACAAGTAGCTTGTCGAATGCTAAGTTTATTTGTAGCCCTAATAACTTCTTATAATTTATTTAATTTAAAAATTAAATTTTATATTAAATAAATCCTAGAGAAGTTCATTTTGAATCAACAAGTTACTTCTTTTTTCATTTATTTATGCTAGATTGCATTTAAATTTAATTATCTTTATTTACATTAAAATTAAACATTATTATTACATAGTAATATTTAATTTAAAACATCTGCATAAACTATTTAAATACATATAAAATTTATATAGATCATTTTATAACTAAAAGTAATGTCTTATTTCATATTAAAGTATAATTTCTCATTAAAATAAATAATTTTTAATTATAAGATATCAATTTTATATTCTAAATGCATGAATGCAAATGCAACAAGATTATAATTATTTTATCTAAACAAATAAATTTTTTTATTAATTATTCAATAATTAAATGGATTTTAGTAATAAATTTTTAACAAATATAAAATTTTTTATTTTAAATTAATAAATTAAATTCTCTCAAATTTGATTTGTTGTTTTGATTGAGACCTATATATGTGATTGGTGTTGGTTGGCAAAAGGTTCAACCACTAATTGGAGGGTTCATCCATGTTAGAGTTGAAAAAAAAAGGTGGCAATGACAGTAGTAGTTGAGGGATGTAGTTCTCTTTTTATTTTAAATATTTGAACTATTTATAAATCAATATTCTAATGCATTGAATAGATTAAAAAAATTAATGCAATTTTATCTAAAACTACTTTGCAACAACCTATGACGAAGAATGATTGAGAAAGTCTTTAATAGGCTAATTTGTTTTTTGTTTGTCTTCTCCAAACTGCAAAAAATTTGCCTAAAAATGGCTAAATACTTTTGTAGAGGTATTATAGGCTGTTGTAGTAGGTGGATTATGCGTGGAGAAATGTAGTGGAGAAAAAATGGGTTGATGACAGTTGTGGAGAGATATAGTGCTATAGGCGATTATGACTGTAAATTGCTAGGTCATTATTAGATGCGATGGTAGGCTGTGAAATATGTGTAGGCAATATGGAGTAGTGAAATGGTAAAGGCGGTCGTGGAAGAGAATTTTGGATTGCGAAAGTGTGATTTGATGTGGATTGCTGCAGTTTTAAAAGGAACATACTACATGGCTTGCATAACGAGGCATGAGTAATTGTATGCAGTTTCAGGGAAGTGATACGTCACCAAAAATCACCTTGATCAAGCACAAATTTGAGGCATATTCAAGTTGGTATCTTTCAAAATTAAATTCAGGACCATCCAACTCCAATTTCAATAAACTTACAGTCAAATTGAATGTCTCAGTAAGACAAACCCAACGACACCAAAATCGGTCCAATCCGAGCCCAAATGGTTCAAATTAAAGGTTTAAAGCATATTGGGAAGCTTTAGAGCATTGATTGGATGACCAATGATATTCAAATATAACATGCTTATAGTTGAATCAAGCGGCTCGACGAGATGAATCCAACGAGCCCAAGATCACTTAATTCTGATATCATTAAGGCAATTAAATGCTAAATGAATGCTCTATGATCAAGGGAATCAATATGAGCTGTCCGATGGAGCACTCCGAATTTGCTCTGGATTTTCTCTATATTTATAGAGCGTGTCACTCTCAAAATCTATAAATAGATCCTCACTCTCTACATGAGGGGGACCTTTGGCTAAAGATTGGAGAGAGCTCTGGGGCTTCTAGAGCTCCACCGAAAACAAACTTCCGTCGACCAACCACTACCCGGCCGGCGACCTCTGCCTAGTCACCGACCTCCTCCGAACCTCCGCCAAATGACCGAACGCCGCCGGATCTTCGCCCGGCCACTGATCGCCGTTGGACCCTCCGCCCGGCAACCAACCACAATAGGACCTTGGCTCGACCACAGCCCGACCTCCCGACCGTCCCCGTACCTCCGACAGGTCATCGACCTTTGCTGGACTTTCTCCCAGCTGCTGCTACTAGACTTCCAACCTCCTTCGTCCGACCATGGTCATTACAAACTCTCATGTACCCATACGAAGTTCGACCGACTTTCCAAACTATTGTAATTTCATCGTCCCCAAGTTAAGGGCGGTCAAACTTTGTAACTTACTCAGGTATAGTGAAATCTTCTCATCTGGGCAAGACCCCGTCGTTTTTCCCTTTTTGGGATTTCCACGAAAAATTTTTTTAGTGTTCCCTTGCTCTCTCAGCTAGCTGTTTGTGCTGGATATTCGTACATCTCTAAGACGAAAAACTCTCTCTCTCTATCGCTGCGAATTTATCAGTCCGCAACAGGAAGCATCATAGAGGAATCATTTATGTAGAAATTGAAATTTTTTTGGGTAAAAAGTTCATACAAACTTAGGTTAATTTAAAATCATTCATCATAAATGCTATTGAAGTGCGAAGGTTAAGACTATGCTTAATATATGAACATATCGCTTGAGCATGCTCAGGTCAGGCTCCAATTGATGATCATATTTGATTAATCGCTCAATTTTGAATCATCAATCTATATTCAATTAATTAAGTTGATCAATACTGCTTAATCAAGTTTTATTTAGATTTAACTGAAATCTTTAAATTAATTAGATGATTAAATGTTAGCTTTTGATAAATCGATGATACCCAAAGCATAATCCGATCAATGTACCTAATGCTCACACATATCATCAAATAAGATGCTTATGAGTGAAAATAAATTGTGATTGTAGTGAAGCATGCACATGCAAATGGAGATCATGATTGCGACGAGGAGAGCATCATCAAATGAACATCGTGATTGCGAAGTGACTCCCATTGAATGAAATCGTAATTGTGATGAGGAATGCTCTATTGAATGTAAAACATTTGGCTAGTTGAATTAGTGTGTATATCAAACTTGACATGGTCGAAACAAGACTATGTGCGTCAAGCCTAATATGTGCTTGGGTCAAACAAGTCGATATTCATTGATTTTACTTAAGTTCGATATGTGAGTTGGATGTGGTTAACAAGAGAGTGTGTGGCAAAATCAAGATCAACACACACAAGCATTACACTTTTATGGATTTGGCAATTGTTAACAATTAACCTTTTTTATCAATTTTTTTTCTAAGGTGTAGATGATCAGTAAGCAAAGAGTCTTTTGGGATATCACCCAACTTACCATCAATGCTATCTGAGTCTCTATTGAGTGTTCCAATGTTTAAGAACCAAAAAATGCATTTGAGGCTTCACCAAGGCTTGAACCAAGCCTATCGAGCATACATAAGCTTTGCATGTCGAGCCAAACATGACTCTAAACCAAGGTTCAATGATAAGGGTTAACTTGCAACTCCAGTGTTCTAGGCTATGTATTTATTCAGATAGAAGAAGAATTTTAATGCGGAATATCTCATAGATCCCTTGCAAAACTATGAATCTCAAAGACCGAAACAATCTCAGGTACTGAAACTCCTATCCCACACTTTAATTTTGATGATCTTGACATTCCTAGAGTTCTCAAGAAAAAGGACATGATCTTGTAGTCAACATCCAATCTCCAACTTTGTTGCTTACAGTCACTTATTATTGTCTTTTCAAGCTCTTTTTACTAATCTATCTATAGTGGAACTTCCAAAGACTATATAAGAAAAATGCAGTGAGAGAAGAAACGTTGGTATTGAAGAAGACCTATGGAGTTGACTAATAGGAAATGTTTGTACTAGTTGGCTAAACTAAACACTATTTAGGTTCTCCTATCCTTTGCGGGGAAAATGAATTGGAAACTTTAATAATTTGATGTGAAAATTGATTTTTTGAATGGCGAGTTGGAGGAAAAATTCTATATGAAATAGCCTTGATTTCAATGAGGCTAAAGTTCTTGGAAAAGTTTGCAAACTTAGGAAATCACTTTATGGGCTTAAAGATTCTCCACGAGCATAATTTGGTAAATTCACAAAGGCGATTCAACATCAAGGGTACCAACAAACTCAATTTGGCTATACTTTGTGATATAGACATAAGCGGGGTAAGATTATAATCCTCATAGTCTATGTTGATATAATATTGACTGGTGATGATACTGTAGAAATGAAAATAATTAAAAAAATTTCTTAAAGCATAATTTGAGATAAAGGATCTAGATTTGTTGAGATACTTTCTTGTTACGAAAGTAGTAAGGAATAGAGGTGGTATTTCAATTTCTGAGAGGAGCTATGTTTTAGACCTTTTAAAGGAGATATGGATGTTAGGTGGAAACCTGCGGATACTCCCATAAGTTTCATTCTGAAGCTTGGAGAGCAGTTGGAAAGTACATTAGTTGATAAAGGCCAGCATCGAAGAATAGTTTGAAAACTTATTTATCTTTAACAAACCTGCTTGTTATTGCATTTATAGGTAGTAGTGTGAGCCAATATGTATTATGCTTATGAAAATCAACATGGTAATTGTATATCAAAATTTGAGGTATATCAAGGGAACTTCAGGATAAAGATTGTTTTTCAAGAAGGAAGAAAGAGGTGTCGAGATGTTTATAGATTCAGACTTGGCTTATTTAGTAAATGACAGAAAGCCAACAATTGGATATTATACGTTTTTGTGCGGAAATTTAATGACTTGGAAAAGCAAGTAACAAATAATGGCGGCTAGTACCTTTGTGGTAGAATTTAGAGCTCAAGCATATGAGTTGCTTTGGTTAAGGATATTGTTAAATGGGATGAAGTTTATGGGAAATAATCCTATGAAGATCTACCACGATAGTAAAGCGATCTTTGCTATATTTCACAATTCTGTTCATCAAGATACATAAATTATGTGGAGGTAGATAGATACTTCATTGAAAAAAAATATTGAAGAATGAATGATTTTGGCTGCCTATGTTCATGACTATCTTGTTAGCTAAGGGATTATTCAAGCTAGGACGGTTCAACTTGCTTTATCCAACTTGCTTTGTCCAACTTGAGAGGGGCTGTAGAGGATTTTGTATTTTACATTTTCCAAATAAGGATCGAGATCCAATTCAACTTCTTGTCTAACTATGTAGTTTTATTATTTGTTTGCTAGTTGTAAATGATTTAAATGTCCTTAATTCTCTCCATTTGGTTTTCAGTTATTTCCTAGCTGAAACATAGTAGGTCTACGAGTACCGAGATTTACAAATAATATAGTGCAACCCCTATTTTTTGACTTTCTATTTCTTTGTAATGTTTTCATCTTTTGTTTCATAGCTGGATTCACACACCTATAAATTTAATGCATAGTATTGCTTATAGAACAACACCAAACCTTTATCCCACTACATGGGATTGGCTGCATGAATCTTTTTTTTTTTTCGTTGTGTCATATTAGAGTCAAATTCTCATTTAAATCTAATAAAAAAGTTCATGTTTAATATTTTCTAATCAAGTCTTTTTAGGTTTACATCTACCTTTCTTAGCATAGGTCATATCTAATACATCTACTCTCCTTACAGGGTCATTGGAAGATTGATGTTTTATGTGACCAAATCATCTAAGGTGATTGTCTTTAATCTTATCTGCCACTGGAGCTACTCCAACCTTTTGTATTCTATCTCTATGCTATCTCTAAGTGTAAAGCCATTCATCCACATGAGCATCCTCATCTATGCAACACATAACTTAATTTTATGCTTCTCTTTTAATGGCTAACATTCTGCGTCATAAAGCATTATAGGCTCACAATCATCTTATAAAATTTACCCTCAAGTTTGATGGTTACTTTTCTAACACACAACAGGCCCGATGCATTCTTCCACTTCAACCCTCCAACTTGAATTCTACTAATAATATTCCCATCTATTTCACCATTGCTTTGAACAATAGATTTGAAATATCTAAAACATGCACTTTTTCAGTGACTTGATCACCTAATATCACAATCCCACCACTAGATCTATCACTACTAAAAAAACACTCAATGTATTTGGATTTTAGATCTACTCAAATGAAAAACTTTAGACTCTAAGGTTGACTTTCATAATTCAAGTTTTTCATCTACTCTCACTAATATTATTAAGAAGAATATCATCAACAAAAAGTATACACTAAAGTACAATATAATACATGGATTTTGTTGTAGTAGCAGTAGTAGTTATTATTGCTTATAAATAAAACCGAATAACTTTAAAACCAAAGTTGAAAAAAAAAATTGAGTTAAACTTCTTTTTAATTTTAATTGATGTTTATTTTTTTGGTAAATTTAAGATATTGTAGGATTTTGTGTAAAAACTTTAGATTTATTTGCATTTCTCTTTCATGTTGACCTAATATTCAAACTTGCACTCGGGCTAATTATAACTAATCCACACGAGCATATTCCCTACCCAAGCTAACTTGAAGGGGCATAACAAATAGTAAGTTGATATGGGGAAAATAAATCTTGTCCATATCTGTCACGACCCGACCCGATAAACTCGAATTAATGAGGCAAGAACAGACGGTCGTACGAAAAATTTGAAACATTTTCAATGTTACATAATAGAATAATTCTCCAAAATTTAAATAAGAAGAGCCACTCATTTCTAAATAATATTTCCTTTCATTAATAAACATGTACATAAAAGTTTGTTACAAAAATAGATGTCCCTCTATCACATGCCATCCTATGTGTTCATCTATTATAAAATATCAAAATAACAAAAAGAACCTGTCATCTGGCATCTCCCTACGGCGGTAGGTGAATGGCGGTCTGTCAGTCATTACTGATTAGCAGGTTTTCCTGAAAACACCCCAAAACTAGGGAGTGAGCTAACACTCAACAGGTATCAAGTAACTTTACCAATTTCAACTACAATGTAACGAAGATCAATATGCATGCTTTAATATGAAACTGAATATGTAACTAAAGAATTAAACAATATAGTGTCATGCAAAGGTAGCCGTGCACCTATATCTATATGACTTCTTATGACCATTTACATTTCATATGTTTAATAATTCTTTCATTTCATGCCTTTCAACTTGTCTTTATTTTCTGTATACATATATATTTATCTTATTCGTATTCTATACACCCGTACCAGAGTACCAAAATTATACTGATCAGGTACACATACATATTAGCTATATCATTTTCCTTTATCATATTGCCCCGAAGAGTCATATTGCTCTGTAGAGCCATATATGCCAAGGCACCATATTGGTACTCCGCCTCAACATGCACAATTCCATATGCAATAACTATCGTAAGATAGGTGACTAACATACATATCAATCATATGCTTCTAATTATCAAATTTTTATGCAAGGCTATATGAAGATTTTTTTTAAATTGAAATGTGGAACTTTCTAAGTACCATAAACAAGTCAATAATTATTTAAACATGTCTGTATATTATTTTCATTTAGAATAAAAGAATTAACATGCTATTCTAATGCTAAAACATATCACAGTGCATTTAACTTTTAAAGAGCATAAAAGAACATTGAACTTGGAAGTATTAAATGTACCTACTTCAAACAAGCAAACAAATCTCAGAATGCGTGTAAATTGTTGTCTAACCTCACGACGATATCTCCTTACCTCTTCCCTTTCCAAGACCTAAGAGAAAAGACTATCATTAGTCCAAAAGGTTTATATTCAATAGTGCACTCCCTTCATTTGATTCCCAACCTTTATATGTTTCTAATTTATTTTAAATTTTTTGGTTTTTCCCAAAAAAAAACCCAAAATTGGAAACTCAAAATTCATTATTTTCCTCCCATGAACATGCAAAGATATCCCCTTAACCTAATTATACTTTAATTTAATTTAATTTTCGGATTTCTTTAATTTAAAATTAGGAAAATAAAATTTTCATACAAAACTTTGATTTTACCTCATTAAAACATTCCTAAGGTCACTAGGAATAATATTTGTGAAGATCTTCTCAAAGAAATCAAAATTCAGAAGAAACAAAACAAAAATCCAAATTTTAAAACTTCAAAATTTTTCATGAAATTTTAGTTTAAACCCATAAGAATCATTCTAACATCGATAGAAACTATTTTCGTGAAAGCAATTTCAAAGAAAATCAAAATCGGAGAAAACTCAGATTTTTGGAAACCAAAAATTTTTTTTTGGGAAAACTAAATTTTCATGGTTAGAATCTTTCCCCAAACTTTCTCTATCATTATCATTGAAAAATTCTTGTTTGGAGAAATCCTAAAATTTTTTCCTCCAAAATCCAAAAGAAAATGAGGATTTTTAGGTTTAGGAACATACCTTTTTTGCCTCTTAAACCTTCCTCTTTGATTCCCTCCCAAAACTTCCATCAGAAAACCGTCGTCGCCACCCTAGCGTTGCTCCCGCCACCCTCTCCCTCTCATTCCTTCGGTTGAACAAAAAGAATGAAGTTTTTGGTCCCTTTGAGCTTATTTGGGCAGTGGGGGTAAGGGAAATGAGGCATGTGCCCTCACATGCAAAAAGTCTCTTAAGAATCAGGAAGGGCTATTTAGTTATTGGTTTTTGAGTAGACTTCGCCGATTTTTAATTTCAAATCTAAGCAAAATTAACTCTAAGTTTTTTATACCAAATCGTTCTAAATTTTATATAGAATTTTATAAAAATTAATTCGTCAAATTCCGACATCTTTGTAAATTCGTCTATTTTCATCTCGGTGCATCACAACATGTCGCGCCACTACGGTTCGACATTTTTCGGGTTTTACAATTCTTCGTTGCAAATAAAAATTTTGTCCTCGAAATTAAAATAAGAGGGATAAAGTATACCTTAATTAAAGAGATGAGGATAGGATTTCTTTATTTCTAATTCTTTCTCCCATATAGCATCCCTCTCAGATCCATGCTTCCATAGAATCTTAACAAAAGGTATGTCTCTGCTTCGGAGTTGCTTCACACTATACTCCAAAACACAGTCTGGCTCTTCAACATAAGTAAGATATGACTGTATGTCCACAGGTTCCGTTATGATCTTAGAAGGATCATCTGATATAAATTTTCTTAGGGAAGAAATATGAACTACATTGTGTACAACATACATATTAGCTGGCAAGGCCAATTTATAGGCCATGTTTCCAATCCTTTCCACAATCTCGAAAGGGTCATTGTAACGGGGACTAAGCTTGTCAGTCTTGCTAAAGCGTTGTACATCCTTCATATGCATGATCTTAATGAAAATAAAATCTCCCACATTGAATTCCACAGAGCAGTGGTTAGCATCATAATACTTCTTCTGCCTATCTTGTACTTCTCGCAGCCTATTTATGATAATTCTGATATTGTTGGTAGCATCATCAACCAAATCGGAGTCCATCATTTTCCTTTCGCCTGCTTTAGCCCAACATAATGGTGTTCTATATTATTTTCATAGAGTGCTTCATATGGAGCCATTCTTATGCTGGCTTGAAAGTTGTTATTATAAGCGAACTCTATCAAAGGAACATGAGATTCTCAGCCTCCACCAAAATCAAGGACACAATCTAGGCAAATCTTTAAGAGTTTGTATAGTCCGCTCAGATTGTCCATCAGTCTGAGGATGGAATGCTATACTAAAAGTCAATCTAGTACCCATAACCTCTTAAACCTTCCTCCAAAGTCTAGAGGTAAACCTACCATCACGATCAGATACTATGGACTTCGGTACATCATGCAGGCGAACAATCTCTGCCACATACAGCATTGCTAACTTCTCAACTGAGTCAATCTGTTGAATAAACAAGAAGTGAGTAGACTTCGTAAGCCTATCAATAATAACCCAAATAGCATCATGACTCTGTCGAGATATCGGTAAGCCTGTCATGAAATCCATAGTAATACCATCCCACTTCCACTTAGGATCGGCAATGGTTGAAGTAATTCACCTGGCTTTTGATGCTCAACCTTGACTAATTGACAAGTGGCACACTTCGCAACATAATCAACCACGCTCCTTTTCAACCCAAGCCACCAAAATAAGCCCTTCAGGTCTTAATACATCTTGTTGCTACCTTGATGAATGGTATAACCAGAGTGATGGACTTCATAGAGAACATCCCTCCTCAAGTCATCCACATTTGGCACACAAACTCTACCTCTATACCATAAAAGATCATCCTCATTAATAGAAAAATCCTCTTCATGGCCTACCCTCACCATATCAATAATCTTCATAAAATTAGGATCCCTCAACAAGACTTCAGCTATCTTACTCTTCAAATCAGACTACACTGTCATCTGACCTAAACATCCCACATTCTCAATTGTAGTAAGTATTACAGACAACTTCAAGCGTTCCATCTCCTCAATCAGCTTCTCCTGCTGGGTCAATAAGCAATTCACCTTCACAGGCATTTTCCTGCTTAAGGCATCAACAACGACATTTGTCCTCCCTGGATGATACTGAATATTCAGATTATAATCATTAAGTAATTCCATCTACCGCATCTGCCTTAAATTCAGCTCATTCTGTGAAAAGATATACTTCAAGTTCTGGTGATCAGTAAATACTTCACAACACACCCCATATAGGTAGTGTCTCTAAATCTTCAAAGCAAAGACTACTGCAGCAAACTCCAAATCATGAGTTGGATAATTCTTCTCATGATTTTTTAATTGCCTAGAGGCATATGCAACTACTTTCCCATGCTGCATCAAGATACATCCTAAGCCCCTTAGTGATGCGTCACTAAAAATTTGAAAACCTTCAGTGCCTGAAGGAATGGTGAGGATCAGTCATCAAGCAAGTCTTTAACTCTTGAAATGCTTTTTCACACTAACTGCTCCACTCAAACCTCTCTGCCTTTTGAGCAGTCCACTCAATGGTGCAACAATCTTGGAGAACCCCTCAATGAATCTTCTATAATAACCTGCTAACCCAAGAAAACTTCATATCTCAATAACGGTCGTAGGTCTGGGCCACTCAGCTATAGTCTGCACCTTATGCTGATCAACAGTAATGTCTTCACCACTAATCACATGACCCAGAAATGTTACGCTTTTTAGCTAAAACTCACATTTGGTGAACTTGGCATATAATTCATTGCCTCTTAAAATCTACAACACAACCTGAAGATGATTAGCATAATGTTCTTCATCACAAGAATATATCAAAATATCATTTATGAAGAAAATGGAAAAATTGTCGAGCACCAGCTTAAAGACCTGGTTCATCAAATCCATAAAAGCAGCTGGAGCATTTATCAGTCCAAAAGATAACATTGTGAATTCGTAGTGTCCATACCTTGAGCTAAAAGCTGTCTTAGGGATATCCTTGTCTCTAATTTTTAACTAATAGTAGTTGGACCTCAAGTTAATCTTAAAAAAGATTGTGGCTCCTACAAGCTGATCAAACAAGTCATCTATCCTCAACAAATGATACTTGTTCTTGATGGTAAGCTTGTTCAACTCTCTATAATCAATGTAGAGCCGCATGTTACCATCCTTCTTCTTAACAAAAAGAATTGGTGCTCCCCATGGTGAGGTACTTGGGCGAATAAACCCCTTCTCTAACAGCTCATGCAATTGGCCCTTGAGCTCTTGCAGTTCCTTAACTGCCATGTGATATGGTGCTTTTGAAATAGACTCAACACTAGGCAAAAGATTAATAGAGTAACAGGAGGCATTCCAGGCAAAACCTCAGGGAACACATCCGGGAATTCCCTTACCACAGCAATCTCATTCAACTTTGGCACTTGCTTCGAAGTATCCGTTATGTGAGCTAAAAAGCTTGGGCAACCCTTCAATATCAAGCTACAAGTCTTCAGGGATGAGATGATCATAAATGATACGCCTTGATCACCTTGAAATACAAGCTTCTCCCCTCCAAGAAACTTAATCTTCACTACTTTCTTATTGCAACCTATGGAGATGAGCTGGCTAGACATCTAATCCATTCCTAGGATCACATCAAATTCCAAAAGTGGTAATACGATCAAATTAGCATCGAACTCCCTCTCGTAAATAGAAAGTAGTGTTGAACACATACTTATGGCAATCACACTAGACCCATCAGGCAACATAACTGACAGTGTAATGGGCATACTGTGGACATTAAATGCATGTTTCTTGACAAACTCATGATTAATAAATGAATGCGATGCTCTAATATCACAAAAGGACTCTAGTGGATAGACTTTGAACATAAATGATACCTGCGATCACATCAGGAGATTCTCTAGCCTCTTGCTGTGTGATGGCATAAACCCGAGGTTGAATAACTGGTCGTATAGTAGGCTGACTGGGTGCTGATGCAGAAGACTCCTGTGCGCTAGGCCTGCCAATAATCGACTGTCTATTAGTACTCTGCTGAGGTGGAGGAGCACTGGACTTCACCTCCCTTGGAGCTCTCGGGTCGTTCTGGCTGGTGACACCAAAAGCAGACATTAGTGCCAGAAAGACACTCGCCTTTATGTACCTTGCCACACTTCTCACAAGCTTTAGCACTGGATGAACTCTCGTTGCTATCTGTCTTAGCCTTCTTCAGACTAGAGCCTCCTGAATGTGTCTCGAAGCTCCTAGACTTCTCGAAACCTTTCTTCTTTTAATGAAAGTCTTTACGCTTCTATGTGACTTGATGGTCAATCTCTATCCTCCTCGTCTCTCAACCAGAATGGAGTAATCATTATGACCCAATGGAATCAACAGCTGGCGAATCATATCTCAAAGCCCTGATAAAAATCTGTGGCACTTCTCTTCAGTATTAAGGATGAGCTGAGCTGCATAACATGATAACATGGTGAACTCAGCTTCATACTGCATAACTGTGCGGTCTCCCTGGACTAGTTGAATGAATCGATCCTACATCTTTCTCCTCGTAGAAATAGGCACAAATCAATCTCTGAAGACCCTAACAAACTCCTCCCATAAGACCTGAGATGCTGCTTTGCCACGATCTTCTCTAAAAGCTGTCCTCTCCACCACCTTTCAGCCTCTCCATCCAAGGCAAAGGTAGCTAGAGTCACCCTCTGATCAGTTGGATAGTGCATACCATCCAGAAACTTCTCGATCCTTATGAGCCAGTTTTCAGCGTCAGCTGGCTCTCCTGCTCCTGCAAAAAGAGGCGGTTGTATGTCCTGAAAGAGCTTCAAATGCTTATCTACAAATGATTCACCCCTGGAGCTAGACTATGATTGATCCTGAGAGTGCTGAGTCAACTGCATCACAACAACCATCATTTGGGTGAATGTGTCTATGGTAGCATTGCTGCCCCCACTCGAAGGTTGTGTCACTGCTAGGACAATTAGAACCTCCCTCCTATCCTGCTCAGTGTTGCCATCAGTGGCATCACGATCAAGATCCATGACCCTAAGATAATTAAACAATACAACAATTCAATAGTTTCACGAAGCATGCATCATATATATTTTATGACTTATAATATAATTCTAATGGCTCTTTCTATTGATCAGAATCTTAAATTTCTCTCTAATACCACTTTTGTCACGACCCAACCCAATAAGCTCGAATTAACGAGACGAGAACAGACGATTGTAAGAAAAATTTGAAACATTTTCAATATAACATAATAGAATAATTCTCCAAAATTTAAATAAGAAGAGCCACTCATTTTTAAATAATATTTCCTTTCATTAATAAACATATACACAAAATCTGTTACAAAAATAAATGTTACTCTATTACATGTCATCCTATGTGTTCATCTATTACAAAACATCAAAATAACAAATAGAACCTGTCATCTGGCATCTCCCTACGGCGGTAGGTGAATGACGGTCTGTCAGTCATTATTGATTAGCAGGTTTTTCTAAAAACATTTCAAAATTAGGGATGTGAGCTAACACTCAGCAGGTATAAAGTAACTCTACCAATTTCAATTATAATGTAACGAAGATCAATATGCATGCTTTAATATGAAACTGAGCAACAAGTAACTAAAGAATTAAACAGTATAGTGTTATGCAAAGGTAGTCGTGCATCTATATCTATATGACTTTCTATGATCATTTTATATTTCATATGTTTAATACTTCTTTCATTTCATGCCTTTCAATTTATCTTTATTTTTAGTATACATATAAATTTATCTTATTCATGTTCTATACACCTGTACCGGAATATCAAAATTGTACTGATCAGGTACACTTACATATTGGCCATATCATTTTCTTTTATCATATTGCCCCGAAGAACCATATTGCTTCAAAGAGCCATATTATGCCAAGGCACCCTCAACATGCACAATTCCACATACAATAACTATCATAAGATAGGTGACTAACATACATATCAATTATATGCTTCTAACTATCAAATTTGTATGCAAGGCTACATGAAGATTCTTTTTGAATTAAAATGTGGAACTATCTAAATATCCTAAACAAGCCAATAATTATTCTAAACATGCCAGTATACTATTTTCATTTAGAATAAAAGAATTAATATTCTATTCTAATGCTAAAATATATTACAGTGCATTTAACTTTTAAAAAGCATAAAAGAACATTAAACTTAAAAAATTTAAATGTACCTACTCCAAAACAAGCAAACAAATCTCGGAATGCATGTAAATTGTCGTCTAACCTCGCGACGATCTTTCCTTATCACTTCTCTTTCCAAGACCTAAGGGAAAAGACTATCATTAATCCAAGAGGTTTATATTCAATAGTGCACTCACTTCATTTGATTCACAATCTTTATAGGTTTCTAATTTATTTTAAATTTTCAGTTTTTCCTGAAAAAAAATCCCAAAATTGGAAACTCAAAACTCATTATTTTCTTCCCATAAACATGCAAAGACATCCCCTTAACCTAATTAGACTTTAATTTAATTTAATTTTTGGATTTCTTTAATTCAAAATTAGAAAAAATAAAGTTTTCATACAAAACTTTGATTTAACCTCATTAGAACATTCCTAAGGTCACTAGGAACAAAGATTTGTTAAGACCTTCTCAAAGAAATCAAATTTCAGGAGAAACAAAACAAAAATTCCAATTTTAAAACTTGAAAAATTTTCATGAAATTTTAGTTTAAACCCATCAGAATCCTTCTAACATCGATAGAAACTATTTTCGTGAAAGCAATTTGAAAGAAAATCGAAATTGGAGAAAACTCTAATTTTTAGAAACCTAAATTTTTTCTTTTTGAAAAACTAAATTTTCATGGTTAGAATCTTTCCCCAAACTTTCCTTATCATTATCATTGAAAAATTCTTAGTTTTGGAGAAACCCTAAAATTTTCTCCTCCAAAATTTAAAAGAAAATGAGGATTTCTAGGTTTAGGAACATACCGTTTTGCTTATTAAACCTTCCCCTTCGATTCTCCCCCAAAACTTCCGTCGAAAAACCGTCGTCGCCGCCCTAGCCTTGCTCCAGCCGCCCTCTCCCTCTCCTTCCTTCGGCCGAACAAAAAGAATGAAGGTTTTGGTCCCTTAGAGCTTATTTGGGCGGTGGGGTAAGGGAAATGATGCATGTGCCCTCACATGCAAAAACTAGAGAGAAAGCCAGATAAAGAGAACAATAGGCAACACTTGCTATATTAGATTCAAATAGTAACAATCATCCACCAAACTTCCAAACAAAATAAAAGTTAAAACCAATCGAAACAAAAGAAAAAATAAAAGGCGCTATCCTCATAACAACCGTAGGAACGGTTTCCTCACATGTATCGAAAAGTAGGTAAAGTAAAGTATGTGCTTAGGGCTAGCAAACCAAATGGTCCACCACAGCAAGAAGGTCCAACCATCCAACCAACTCCTCCAGTAAATGCTTCCAAATCAGCCAACCGATAACACCAATCGCTCAAGAAGAAAGGTACATGTGGAATGTAACTTGTGGAGAGAAGAAGAGGTAAGAAACCCAGACGAAATAGAAAAGAGAAGGAAACGGAACAAGTTCTCAAGCTTTTCCAAGAAGAGAAGAAACCCTCAGGTTTTGGTGGCTATGCCAAGCAAATTTCAACAACCTTTTCCTTCCAAAAACATGTTATATTTATAGGCAAACCATAAGGAAACCAAACAACCATAGCACCTCCATCTAAACCAATTAGATTTAGGGAAATGAAAGACCAAAGGTCACCAAACAGCAACCATAAATGGGTACAAGAAACAAAGACAAAAGCTCACAGCAAACCAGCCAAAAAGACCACGGAACCAGCCCAGAAAACCACGGAACCAGCCAGATGGGAAGGAACCGAAGGGGCAAACCAGCAACCAAGGCAGAAGGCACAAGAAGCCCAGCAGATCACATGGGAAACAGCAAAAAACCACCAAAACCGAAGGGGTAAGAGGGGAAACCGAGAAGGCAGCAAGGGGAAAAGGAAAAGCCACACTCCACCATAATGAGCTACCACAACTTAACAATCAATGAGCTAAACTTCAGCTCAAAATGAAATACCTAGAAATTTTAGCACTAGCTCAAAATCGAGAGCCACCAACCCAACCCGAGAACCAGCAGCCACCAAAAAGAGACCCCTCCAAGCTAGCAAACCAAGGTCTACCAAGCCCAAGCACAACCTACCATGTTTATCGGATGTCCTCCATCATTGGATAGCTAAAAAAATTATAAAAACTATAAAAATCATTGTTCAAATAACATTACAAAAATAAAGAATGCATCAATTCCCCCCTGGTGGGAAAGTCTCATCTCCAGATGAGAAAGCTTTAGTAACTTTTTGAAAAAGATCAGGATGTCGCTGTTTTAGTTCTTTTTCATCCATCCAAGTGCAATCGGTCAGAGGACGGTTCTTCCATTTTGCCAAGAACCTTTTATGTTCACCATATCTTGTTTTAGAAATTCTGACATCAATAATGTCTTCAATTTGCTCTTCAGTTTTTGCCATAGGAGTAGAGAATGACAAAGTTTCAATTTCTACAGAATCGTCAGAATCTCCTTCATATAAAGAAAGGTCAGAAACATTAAATATAGAAAAAGTGCCAACAGAAATAGGTAGATCCAACAGATAGGCATTTGTGCCTAATTTTCAAAGTATGTGAAAAGGTCCAAATTTTTTTCTACTTAGCTTTCTAAAAGTACTAAAAGGAAATCGTTGGTGACGAAAGTAGGCCATAACCAAGTCACCCACATTAAAATTAACCTCCCTTCGATGTTCATCAGCAGCAGATTTATATTTAGCATTAGCCTTTTCGAGTTTTTCAAGGACTTGCTGTTGGACAGTCTTTATGTGATCAAAAGTTTCAAAAGCTTCAGCACTGGTTTTATTTGGTAAAGACAAGCCGTTTCTATCTAAAATGTGAGGAATAGGTTGGCCATAAAAAATCTCAAAAGGAGTTTTACCAGTTATACGATTAACAGAATTATTGTAAGCAAACTCAGCTTGGGGCAAGACTAAATCCCATTGGGATGGTTTTTCCCCAGCAAGACACCTTAATAAATTTCCCAAGCTTCGATTGACAACCTCAGTTTATCCGTCAGTCTGAGGATGATATGCACTACTGAATTGAAGAGTAGTTCCAAGTTTTGCCCAAAGAGTTCTCCAAAAATGACTTTAAAATCTAGTATCTCGATCAGAAGTAAAAGTACGAGGAACACCGTGAAGACGAACAATCTCTTTAAAAAACAAATCAGCAATGTAAGAAGCATCAGAAGTTTTTTTGCAAGGGATAAAATGTGCCATTTTGCTAAAACGATCCACCACCACAAAAACAGAATCAAATTTTCGAATAGTAACAGGCAAACCCAAAATGAAATCCATAGAAATATCCTCCCAAGGTTTGTTAGGAATAGGCAAAGGAGTATACAAACCAGCATTTTGTGAAGTTCCCTTAAAAGCCTGACATACCTTACATTGTTTCACTAGCTTAGCAATTTGCTTTCTCATGTGAGGCCAAAAGTATTTTTCTTCCACCAAAGCAATAGTTTTTCCCTGTCCAAAATGACCACCCAAACCCCCACTATGAAGTTCTTTCACAAGTTGCTCTCTTAAAGAGTTTTTAGATATGCAAAGTCGAGAATCTTTAAACAAAAAACCTTCATGTATCACAAACTGAGCAGAAGGATTAGTTCCAGAAGCAAGACAAGAATCCCAAATATTCTTAAAATCAGAATCACTAGCATAAGTATCTTTCAGAAAATCAAATGAAATAATAGTTGGGTAAACAGTTACCAACAAATGAGATCTCCGGCTTAAAGCATCCGCAACTTTGTTCAAAACACCAGTTTTATGTTTGATATGAAAAGTATACTCTTGCAAAAAAGAAACCCACTTGGCATGTCTCTTGTTCAAATTTTTTTGAGAACCCAGAAAACGAAGTGCTTCATGATCAGTATTAAGAATAAATTCTCGTTGAATCAAATAACATCGCCAAAATTTCAAAGCCTGAACAATAGCATAGAATTCCAAATCGTAAACAGAATATTTAGAACGAGCGTCATTCAGTTTTTCACTAAAATAAGCAATAGGTTTCCCCTCTTGACTCAAAACAGCACCAATACCAACATGAGAAGCATCACAATCAACTTCAAAATTTTTTTCAAAATTTGGCAAACTCAAAATAGGTGCTTGACTCATTTTTGTTTTTATGATTTCAAAAGTCTTTTCAGCTTGAGGGGTCCACCTAAATATCCCTTTTTTCAAAGTCAGTAATAGGAGCAATCACAGAAATGAAATTTTTAATAAACCTTCTGTAGAAAGAAGCTAAGCCATGAAATCCTCTCACTTCACTTATATTTTTCGGAGTAGGCCAACTTTGAATTGCTTCAATTTTTATTGGATCCACTTTTATTCCCTCAGCAGAAACAATAAAACCCAAAAATGTCAAACTAGAAGTCATGAAAGAACATTTTTTCAAATTGATGAAAAGCTTTTGTTCACGCAACGTTTGTAACACTTGTTTCACATGATTCAAATGATCAGAAATATGAATGCTATAAATTAAAATGTCGTCAAAATAAACCACAACAAACTTTCCAATAAAAGCTCACAAAACATGATTCATGGTTCTCATAAAAGTACTCGGAGCATTTGAAAGCCCAAAAGGCATCACAAGCCATTCATACAAACCCTCTTTTGTTTTGAAAGCAGTTTTCCATTCATCTCCCGGTCTTATTCTTATTTGATGATACCCACTTCTCAAGTCAATTTTAGAAAAGATTTTAGCGCCACTGAGCATATCTAACATGTCATCCAACCTAGGAATTGGAAATCTGTATTTAATAGTGATTTTATTTATTGCACGACTATCCACACACATCCGCCACGTTCCATCTTTTTTTGGTGTTAATAAAGCAGGCACAGCACAAGGACTTAAGCTTTCTTGAATCAAACTCTTTTTCAATAAATCAGTCACTTGTTTAAAAAGCTCATCATGTTCAGAAGGACTCATTCTATAATGAGAAAGGTTAGGTAAAGTAGCTCCAGGAATCAAATCAATATGATGTTGAATATTTCTCATAGGAGGCAAACCAATTGGTAACTCATCAGGAGTTATGTCAGAAAAATCATCAAGTAATGCTTGCATTTCTTTAGGAATTTGAAAAGTAGAATCACTTTCTTTTCCCAACACTAAGTAAGCAACTTCAGAACATTTCAAATCATTAGCATTTAAAAGCAGCTCAGGAGTATCAATTTTGGCAACCAGTTTACTCTTTGAAGGTGAATCAGGCACAAGTTTTTGAGGATGGAGAGTGTATTCTTTATTATTTTGAATCAAGGTGTATGTATTTGTTTCTCCATTATGAATAGTTTTGTGGTCATATTGCCAAGGTCGTCCTAACAAAATGTGGCACACCTCAAGTGGTACAACATCACAAACCACTTGATCTTTAAAAGATCCACCAATCGATAAATTGACAACACATTGCTTAGAGATTGGAACCTCACCCCCCTCTTTAAACCAAGAAATTTTTGTAAGTTTTGGCAAAAGGTTTTGACTTTATTTTCAATTTATCAACCAGTTTTTGAGAAACAAAATTCTCAGAACTTCCACTATCAATCATGAGTGTGTAGATTTTCCCCTCAACTGTACAAGTTGTTTTAAAAATATTTTTTCTTAACCATCTATCCCCTTTGTCAATTTTTGTTAAGACTTGCCTTATGACCAAAAGCTCTTCTCCCTCATCTCCTTCGACATCAATTTTTTCTATTTTCTCTTCATTTTCAGACCCAGATTCATTTTCTTCTTCCTCTTCCAAATTTTTATTGTTTTCAATGAGATTGCTTCTAGGTGGATTATTTTTCCTATAAGTGGCAGAAAGATGACCATAGAGCCCGCATTTATAACATGGTCCAATTAATCTAGGTTGTTCAGTTGGTTTAGCTCCCATGATTCCCTTTCCTTTGTCAGCATTATAAGTTTCAAAAGTTTTAATTTTAACACCAGATGTTCCCTCAGAAGTTTGAGTTTTTACCCCACCAGTTGTTCGTCTCTTATATGTTTCCATAACTTTGTTATGACCCCTTTCCCTTTGATGTTGCTTTTCCACTTTTATAGCCATTCGATATGCCTCGTCAGTTTTAATAATGTGATGCAAGTTAAGTTGATCTTGAATATACCATTTCAAACCATTGATGTATCTTGACACATTTTTCTCTTCAGATTCATTCAAATCGTTTCTGGATTGAACTTTGTAAAATATTTCGGTGTATTCTTCAACAGATTGGTTCCCTTGTTTTAAATTATTAAACTCTTGAAATATGGTTCGAGCATGATCAGTTGGCAAAAATTTCCCTTTCATCTTTTCCTTCATCCTTTCCCAATTTTGGACTTTTTCTTTACCTCTCCTAAGTCTGTTATTTTGAAAAATTTTCCACCAGGTTAAAGCATGACCAGAAAGTTTTAGGCTAGCAAAACGAACTTTCCTATTTTCCGGTATTTCTTTCCACTCAAAAAACTGGTCCATTTTCTCTATCCACTCAAGGAACTGATCGGGTTGTAACTTTCCCTCAAAGTTAGGAACATCTATTTTAATCCCATGATCCCAATTTTTCTGTTGTCTATTATGATTTCTAGGAACCTCTTCTTCACTTTCAGAAGTTTGGACATTAGGATTAGCATTAGCATTGTTAACATTTAGATTCGCCACAGCTTCAGCCAAAGTGTTAACTTGTTGTTGCAAGTTATTCAATTGTTGCATTAGATTTTGCCAATCCCCCGGATTATTAGCCATTGAAACTTGTTAAAGAAAGTCCCTCCAAAAAAAAACGGATAAGAAACCACATCAACCACGGACAAAAGCCAATGAAAAAGAAACGAAAATCCAAGGAAAAGAACTTGCTCTGATACCAAAACTGATGCAAGCAAACTAGAGAGAAAGCCAGATAAAGAGAACAATAGGCAACACTTGCTATATTAGATTCAAATAGTAGCAATCATCCACCAAACTTCCAAACAAAATAAAAGTTAAAACCAATCGAAACAAAAGAAAAAATAAAAGGCGCTATCCTCAGAACAACCGTAGGAACGGTTTCCTCACATGTATCGAAAAGTAGGTAAAGTAAAGTATGTGCTTAGGGCTAGCAAACCAAATGGTCCACCACAGCAAGAAGGTCCAACCGTCCAACCAACTCCTCCAGCAAATGCTTCCAAATCAGCCAACCGATAACACCAATCGCTCAAGAAGAAAGGTACAGGTGGAATGTAACTTGTGGAGAGAAGAAGAGGTAAGAAACCCAGACGAAATAGAAAAGAGAAGGAAACGGAACAAGCTCTCAAGCTTTTCCAAGAAGAGAAGAAACCCTCAGGTTTTGGTGGCTATGCCAAGCAAATTTCAACAACTTTTTCCTTCCAAAAACATGTTATATTTATAGGCAAACCATAAGGAAACCAAACAGCCATAGCACCTCCATCTAAACCAATTAGATTTAGGGAAATGAAAGACCAAAGGTCACCAAACAGCAACCATAAATGGGTACAGGAAACAAAGACAAAAGCTCACAGCAAACCAGCCAAAAAGACCACGGAACCAGCCCAGAAAACCACGGAACCAGCCAGATGGGAAGGAACCGAAGGGGCAAACCAGCAACCAAGGCAGCAGGCACAAGAAGCCTAGCAGATCACATGGGAAACAGCAAAAACCCACCAAAACCGAAGGGGTAAGAGGGGAAACCGAGAAGGCAGCAAGGGGAAAAGGAAAAGCCACACTCCACCATAATGAGCTACTACAACTTAACAATCAATGAGCCAAACTTCAGCTCAAAAAGAAATACCTAGAAATTTCAGCACTAGCTCAAAACCGAGAGCCACCAACCCAACCCGAGAACCAGCAGCCACCAAAAAGAGACCCCTCCAAGCTAGCAAACCAAGGTCTACCAAGCCCAAGCACAACCTACCATGTTCATCGGATGTCCTCCATCATTGGATAGCTAAAAAAATTATAAAAACTATAAAAACCATTGTTCAAATAACATTACAAAAATAAAGAATGCATCAGAAGTTCACATTATGGCACGACAAGGGCAAGTTAGAGAAATGGAGTTATCGAGTGGTTGAGACTTATATTTGTTGGTGCGGATTAAACCTATGATCAATGAGTGAATGAGCTTGAGAGAGTAAGAGGCTGTAATTGCATGTTTCTTACAATGCAATTTCATCGTTGTGGATTGTAAGTGGCAGTGACATTTGAATATTTTCAATATGATGGCATTAAATAGGATCAAACAGTTTAGATTAGAGAAAATGACCAATGTGATCCATTAACCTTTATGAAGGATCAAAATAGTCCCCAACAATATTAAAGAATTATTTTGGTCTTTGAAGGTTTTGAAAATGAATTAAAATAGTCTCATTGGACTATTTTGGTTCCTCTTTAAGGAGTTGAGGGATCAAAAAGATCCTTTAATATAGTTGGGGACTATTTTGGTCTTTTATAACAATCACTGGACCATTTTGATATTTTTCTCGGTTAGATTATTTAAGGCGTGCTTAGTTTGAACTCAAAATTTTCTTATTCTTCAATTTGGCCTCTCAACTTATCAAATTTTAACTCTTTGGTCCTCATCTTTTTTGAAAAGTTGATGGATCAAATTTGATCATTTAGCCTAAATAATCTAAGAGACCAATTTGATCATTGTCTATTCGTGCCTTAATTTCAAATAAACAAATTTCCTTCTTTTTTTGTAGACATAAACTCAAAGCATGTATTAGAATAACATTATGAACCTCTTTTTTCTCTTGTATTATGGCAACTTGCATCATTAATGCTGTTTAAAGATGAAAATTTTCTTTGTGATCTTAAATTATCAACTATGAGCATATAGTTTCTTAACCATATCACAAGTGATGTTGATAACAATTATTTTCTAGTTATTATAATGCAAAAGATTATAAAGGTTGCATGATGCAAATATTTACAAGAGCATATTGTAGAAGGTGTATATGGGGTCTGAAAATTAAAGCCCTAACTTTGTTGAGAGAGTTTTGTAATTTTTGGTCAATTTTCAGAAGACAAATTAGGTTATAAATAAGATATTATCTTGAAAATTTGCCCTCTTTTTATGAGCAATTTATGATTTGATTTCAGGTTTCTTATAGTTGCTAGTCTCTGATTAATTATCTCTCTCGATGATTGGAGAAAACTTTCAATTAAGGTTACTCATTATAAGCTAAGTGCAAAACATATAATAGAAACAAATTTGATTTTGGTATTTGAAATTTATGTTAGGAAATACTTGGAATTCCCAAGTAAAACCTAATTATCTTGATGAAAACAGTGAGAATGATATACAAATCCAAAGGAAAAATCAGAAAAACAATAATTTTTTGTGATAATCAAACTAACAGAAGAAACATAACAAGATACAATTGATCCTTTATTCGAGAGGAGGATCTATCTCTCCCAAATCTCTAGACGCAGCTAGAGCCCAAAAACCTAAACCTAAGAGATCTCAAATTTCAGCCAAATTCAAGATGCCCTAACCTTAGGAAAACAAACTATTTAATGCATACAATCCAAAAGGAAATCTCTAAACAACCCCTACTTTAAAATTTCCCTCCTAACACCCTTCAAAAACCTTCCTAAAAAGCTCCGCGGTGCTTGGTCGTCAGATTGGGCGTATAGGAGGCGGAGGGTTCCGCCTCAGTTAGTGTGGGCCCATCCCGTATGGACCGGCTGGCCTAATCTAACAATTTACCACCGTGAACTTAGAGCGGATGGCCAGAGGAATGATGATGAACCCGATCAATGTCCTATGGTTTCTCGTTCCGGATTGTTATGGTCCATAATTTACTTAGTCGATGGAGGTATTCAATCCAACATGACCGAATGATTTTTATTAGCAGCCATGTGCTATTTCGTCAAAGGGAATCTTGCAAACCTGGGGTTGATTTTTGTTTAAGTGGATATATTTAAGTCAACCTTAGATAACAAAAGACTTTATCCCTTATCAAATGTACCTTATCATTCATTATTTAAGAGTTTTTTAGCTATTGGAGAACTTACAGACATTGGGGTGATTGTAATTTAATAGTGTCATTTTGTAACAAAACCGCCTTGTCAGAGGTCCTTAGTAATAACTGTTTACTTGTGGTGTAAAACCATCAATTTGAAGACATGTCATGTCTTTACTGGCAAGTGATCATTTAAGAATGAATCACATCGATATGCTCGACAAGACATTGACTCTTTATGAGTTAAGATTATTTTTAAATTTATTACCTTGGACAAATAGTTGTGGAGGATGGACATATTTTTGCTTTAGGTTTAGGAGGTAGGTTTTAATTGTGAATTTTTTACATTTTATATTTTTTTGAGATTGTTATATTTTATTGGGATTAAAGACCGAGATAATTTATTGTTCGAATTTGGGGGCATTTTGATAATAGGAGCTCATCTGATTGATATTTTTTTAAGCATGGTCATCATCGAGATATTTGAATGATTTCTTTTTTGACTTCCAAACTTATTAAATTTGCTTGTCTGTGGAGGGTCAAATCAGATTTTAGTCATCTTATTTCTCGTCCATGCAACATTCTCAGACAATAAGTTTGAACATTTAATATGTTATTTAGAGCACATGTGGATATTTTGACCTTGGTGCTCTCGCATTTTTTTGATGCATATGCATGACACACTTGCATACTTTTCAGTGCATTTGTATATGCACTTGCGTGATGCATTTGCACACTATCATGATTTTTGGTGCGCTCATATAGTGTGCTTGCACATTTCTTGAGATGAGTCAAATTTATTGTCACGACCCGGCCCGGATACTCGAATTAACGAGGCGGGAACTAAGGTCAGACGGTAGGATCTAAACAATTCATAAGTATAATAACATAAAAACAGTAAATTCTCCTTAATCAGCAGAAGAGCCACTAACTAAAATTTTTCAAATACTTTCACATTTTTTCAGATCAAAATTTACCTGTGATCAGATGCACGTCGTCTTCTATAGACGAACTCTTCTCTTTCTGCCATTTATAAATCTTTGACAATTTACCTGAAACAATTAAATTCATGGTTTGAGTTTACTAAGTAAACTCAGTGGGTAACTGCTCTATATGAACATACTTTATTTACAATATCCATTTAATCTTTAATAGGCATCTTATCCTTTCAGTAACTTTCTTATTTGCATTTCACTTATGCATTTTCGATCATATTCCTTTAAAACATTATAAAGCTTTAATATTTATGCCTTTTACCAATTAAGTTGTACAGGAGCACCGTCTTAGTGTACACAAAGGTACATCCATTTCCCTTTCATTTTCCTTTTCCTTTTTCCTTTTCCATTTCCTTTTTCGTGCACGGGTACGTTGCTTCCCCAACCAGTATCATACGGGGATGAACTCCTGTAAGTTTGCATGCATAACCTTTTCCTTTCTTTTCTATTTATTTTGAATCTTTTTATTCATCATTTCTTCATTTACATCTTTCTTTGATACATACAAGCATAATTCCATTCATGTTATTTCATTCTTTTTATTTTCAGTTTGAATAATATTTATATTTATTTATGCATTTAAAATTTCAACATTTCACACATGATCGTTTCTAAAGATAAAACCTTAACAATAGTAATACAAAACACTGTATTAAAATTGAAAGAATAATACAACATATTGAATTTCATATCATTAATTACCCACTTTGATCCTTTCAAATCCTCGATCCTTGGGGCAATCTCAACTTCGAATTTCCTTGTTGGAATTTTTACAACTTTCCTAGAATATAAACTTTCATCAAAATGTGCTTATAATATTTAAATTGAACAAATATTGCATAGTGAAAAAGTCACTTACAAAGAGAAAATGGGGATTTCTCAAAATCCCTAAATTCTTCTCTCCTCCAAAATTCTTCCTTCTCGCTTACAATTCTCCCTTTTTCCCTTTAGAAATTATCCTTTACTTTAGGTGAAGCAAAATAATATAATTTATAGGAAAATTTTGGAAAGAACACAAACAAACCTTCTTCCCTCTTCTTCTCTATCATTTCTCTCTTCCGTTGCAATTTCTCCAAAATTAGCACTCCTTTAACGGTAGAATTGAAAAGGAGTCTTCAAATCTTATCTCCCAACGCGTTGAATCGCTAAAAATGGCAAAAGAAAGCTTCCAAAATCACCTTCGCAAGCTTCGGTCGTCCGCCCAGGGTTCCGCCTCCTGTCGTTTCGCGAAAAGGGGGGGGGGGGCACGGTTACGGGATTTAAGATTAAGGTTCGGCCGGTTCGCTTGAACCGGCCGGACCGAATCGGTCATCACAATCTCCCTTCCTTAAAATTTTCGTCCTCGAAAATAATCAAGTATAAAGAAACATACCTTAGTTAAAAAAATAAGGATATTGACTTCTCATTTCAGCTTCCTTTTCCCAGGTAGCATCTCTTTCTGATCCATTTTTCCATAAGACTTTCACAAAAGGTATTGCTCTGTTCCTCAACTGTTTCACATCATATTCCAATATCCTTTCAGGTTCCTCAACATATTTCAAATCAGGTTGTAAGTCAATTGATTTGGACTGTATTCTCTTGGATTCATCTGAAACATACTTCCGGAGTACTGATATATGAAACACATTATGAATTCCTTACAAATACTCTCGTAGATCCAATCTGTAAGCCATATTTCCAATTCTCTCTGTGATTTCAAAAGGACCTATAAACCTTGGACTCAATTTTCCTGTCTTTCCAAATCTTTGCACACCTTTCATTGGGCTAACTTTTAAGAAAACAAATTCTCCCACTTCAAACTCAACTGGCCTGTGCTTTGCATCATAATACTTCTGTTGCCTGTCTTGAACTGCCTTTAGTCTGTCTCTGATCAATCTGATTTTGCTAGTAGCCTCATCTACCAATTCAATTCCAATTACCTTTCTTTCACTAGTTTCTACCCAACTCAAGGGTGTTCTGCATTTTCTGCCATAAAGAGCCTCATATGGTGCCATTCCAATACTAGATTGGAAACTATTATTATATGCAAATTCAATCAATGGTATATGAGTCTCCCAATTTCCTCCAAAATCTAAAACACATAGTCGCATTAAATCCTCCAAAGTCTGAATTGTCCTCTCTGATTGCCCATATGTCTGAGGATGAAATGCTATGCTGAAAGTCAGTCGTGTGCCCAAAGCTTCCTGAATTTTCTTCCACAATTTAGAAGTGAAACGGGCATCTCTGTCTGAAACTATAGATTTTGGAATTCCATGCAATCTCACAATTTCATCAACATATAATTTTGCCAACTTCTCCACTGAATATGTCTGCCTAATTGGTAAGAAATGAGCTGACTTCGTTAATCTGTCAATAACAACCCATATTGCATCTCGACTCTGCCTCGACCTTGGTAATCCAATCACAAAATCCATTGCAATGTCCTCCCATTTCCACTCAGGTATTGGTAAAGATTGTAGTTGACCACTTGGCTTTTGATGTTCTGCTTTAATCATTTGACAGGAAACACATTTTGCTACAAATTCTGCAACACTCCTCTTTAGTCCTGGCCACCAAAACAATCCTCTCAGTTCCTGATACATCTTTGTACTGCCTGGGTGAATTTCATAATTGGAAAGATGAGCTTCATGTAATATCTCTTCTCTTAAGCTTCCAACTTTTGGAATACAGACTCTGGCCTTATACTTTAATAAGCCTTCTCCATCAATTTCAAAGCTCCCTAACTGTCCTGCTTGTACTTTATTTATGATCTCTTGAAATTTTTCATCTTGAGACAATGAATTGAGCACTCTATTTTTCAAAGTAGATTGGATTATCAACTGATTCAACATCATATCTTTAGTATCCTTCTGATTGACCACTGAAAGTTCTAATCTTTCCATATATTTGATTAATTGTTCCTGCTGAGTAATTAACCAACTTGCATTCCCAAGAGCTTTTCTGCTAAGTGCATCTGCAACCACATTTGCCTTCCCAGGATGATACTGTATGTCCAGGTCATAATCCTTTATAAGCTCTAGCCACCTTCTTTGTCTCAGATTCAGTTCTTTCTGATTGAAAATATACTTGAGGCTCTTATGATCTGTGAACACCTCGCATCTAACCCCATATAAGTAATGTCTCCAGATTTTAAGTGCAAAAACTACAGCTGCCAATTCTAAATCATGAGTGGGGTAGTTCCTTTCATGAATTTTCAGTTGCCTTGAAGCATAGGCCACCACTCTGTCATGTTGCATCAGTACACATCCAAGTCCCCTTAAAGAAGCATCACAGAAAATTTGGAATCCTTCTGAGCCTGATGGAATTGTCAAAATTGGAGCAGTCATTAAACAATTCTTTAATTTCTGGAAAGCTTCATCACATTGAACACTCCAATCAAATTTCACTGCTTTCTGGGTTAATCGGGACAATGGCATTGCAATTTGAGAAAATCCCTCCACGAATCTCCTGTAATACCCAGCAAGGCCCAGAAAACTCCTCACCTCTGAAACTGTAGTTGGCCTTGGCCAATCTGAAATAGCTTGAACTTTATTCTGATCCATTGAAATTCCTTCTCCACTAATCACATGTCCAAGAAAATTTACACTGTTCAACCAAAATTCACATTTTGAAAATTTTGCATACAACTTATTCTCCTTTAATGTCAACACTGCCTGTAAATGACTAGAATGGCTCTCTTTATCTCTTGAATAGATCAAGATATCATCAATGAACACAATTACAAATATGTCCAGGAATGGCTTAAAAATTCTGTTCATTAAATCCATAAATACAGCTGGTGCATTTGTTACTCCAAATGGCATTACCACAAACTCATAGTGGCTATATCTGGTTCTGAAAGCTGTCTTTGCTATATCTTCTTCCTTGATCCGTAGCTGATGGTATCCAGATCTCAAATCAATTTTAGAGAAAACTGTAGCTCCCTCCAGTTGATCAAAAAGATCATCAATTCTGGGCAATGGATATTTATTCTTAACAGTAAGCTTATTCAGTTCTCTGTAATCTATGCACATTCTGAAGCTCCCATCTTTCTTCTTTACAAACAGCACTGGAGCTTCCCATGGTGAGGAACTTGGCCTGATAAATCCCTTATCTAGCAATTCCTGTAACTGACTTTTCAGCTCCTGCAACTCTTTAACTGCCATCCTGTAAGGTGCCCTTGCCACTGGTTCTGAACCTGGTATCAACTCAATAGTGAAATCTATCTCCCTTTCTGGTGGTAATCCTGGCAAATCATCCAAAAATACCTCTGGATATTCGTTGATTACAAGTATATCTTTCAATTCTTTAACTTCCTTATTTGTATCATTTACTTGAGCAAGAAAATACTGACATCCCTTGGATACAAATTTACATGCTTTCATATAAGTGATTATCATTGATGAAACTCCTCTCTCCATAGAATTTCAACTCTCTTTCTCCAGGCAAATTAAACTTTACAATTTTCTTGTTGCAATCAATAATCACAAAGTGTTTTGATAACCAATCCATTCCCAATATCATATCAAACTCTTGTAATGGCAGAACATTTACTGTTGCTTCAAACTTTCTTTCATTTATTTTGAAAGTCACTTGACATACACCATTTACATTCATAATAGATCTATTTGGCATTAAAACTTCCAAAATTATTTTTGTCTCATAAACATTCAGTCCAACTGTTTTAACAAATTCCTCTGAAATAAAGGAGTGTGAAGCTCCCGTATCAAAAAGAATTCGTACAGACTTTCCTTGCATCATGATCATACCTATAAAAGTTACATAAAAAAATAACATAAACATACATTATTCCTTGAACAATACTTTCATAATACGCATTTATTCATTTTTCATTTCTATCACCTGTAATCACTTCAGGTGATTCCTTAGCATCCTTCTGAGTCAATGCATATACTCTAGGCAGAGTATTCTGTCGGCTTTGACTTGATCCTGGAGTAGAAGCAGCTGATTCTACTGTTCTTGGTCTTCCAACATTCTTCTGAGATCCAGTATTCATCCTTGACTCTCCTGCTGGTCTTTGCCCCAAAGTAGGACAATTCTTGGCTATGTGACCTGGTTGATGACACCAGAAGCAAGTATTTGTACCTGATAAACATTCTCCTTTATGTTGTCTTCCACACTTGCTGCAACTATTTACACTTGAACTATCACTGCTACTAGACTTTGATTTCTTCCAATTAAACTTTCCAGTTTGTGAAAGAGGTTTGCTGCTATGAAAATCCTGTGAAGCTCCCATAACTTCACCACTCTTCCTTTTCTGAAAATCACGTCTCCTTTGAGTGTTTAGCAGGTCCATTTCTATTCTTCTAGCCCTTTCCACCAGCACTTTATAATCTTCAATTCCAAATGGAATAAGAGGCTGTCTAATTGCATCCTTCAATCCTGCTAAAAATCGATTACACTGTTCTTCTGCAGTATGGATTAAGTGAGGGGCATATCTGGATAATGTTGTAAATTCAGATTCATATTGCATAACTGATTTATCTCCCTGCACCAGTCTCACAAATTTATCCTTCATTTGCCTCCTTACAGAAGGAGGTACGAACCAATCTCTAAACAATTTTGTAAACTCATCCCACTTGATTTGCATGTCTTGAATCCCTCCAGTTTTACTTTTATGCTGACCTCTCCACCACCTTTCTGCTTCTCCATCAAGAGCAAAAACTGCCAATGAGACTTTCCTCTCCTCTGGACAAAACATTCCTTCTAAAATCTTTTCAATTCTCAGTAACCAATTTTCAGCTTCAATTGGTCCCTCAATTCCCTTGAATAGTGGTGGTCTCATATCTTGAAATAATTTGAGATACTTATCCATAGGTATTCCACCACCACTATTACTTCCTGATGGTTGATTCCTTGAGTCTTGAATCATTTGAGCCATAGCTGTCATCATTTGTGTTAGTGCATTAGGATTAACATTTACATTAGGTACTGGCCTTTCTACTTCCCTCTCTTCTTCAGAATCATTTTGATTCCTGCTTCAATAAAATATTTATTTCACATTAAATCTTTAAGTCATTAAAATCATCCTAATGGCTCTTCCAGTACAATTCATATCTAAATTTGGCTCTGATACCACTTTTGTCACGACCCGGCCCGGATACTCGAATTAACGAGGCGGGAACTAAGGTCAGACGGTAGGATCTAAACAATTCATAAGTATAATAACATAAAAACAGTAAATTCTCCTTAATCAGCGGAAGAGCCACTAACTAAAATTTTTCAAATACTTTCACATTTTTTCAGATCAAAATTTACATGTGATCAGATGCACGTCGTCTTCTATAGACGAACTCTTCTCTTTCTGCCATTTATAAATCTTTGACAATTTACCTGAAACAATTAAATTCATGGTTTGAGTTTACTAAGTAAACTCAGTGGGTAACTGCTCTACATGAACATACTTTATTTACAATATCCATTTAATCTTTAATAGGCATCTTATCCTTTCAGTAACTTTCTTATTTGCATTTCACTTATGCATTTTCGATCATATTCCTTTAAAACATTGTAAAGCTTTAATATTTATGTCTTTTCCCATTTAAGTTGTACAGGAGCACCGTCTTAGTGTACACAAAGGTACATCCATTTCCCTTTCATTTTCCTTTTCCTTTTTCCTTTTCCATTTCCTTTTTCGTGCACGGGTACGTTGCTTCCCCAGCCAGTACCATACGGGGGTGAACTCCTGTAAGTTTGCATGCATAACATTTTCCTTTCTTTTCTATTTATTTTGAATCTTTTTATTCATCATTTCTTCATTTACATCTTTCTTTGATACATACAAGCATAATTCCATTCATGTTATTTCATTCTTTTTATTTTCAGTTTGAATAATATTTACATTTATTTATGCATTTAAAATTTCAACATTTCACACATGATCGTTTCTAAAGATAAAACCTTAACAATAGTGATACAAAACACTGTATTAAAATTGAAAGAATAATACAACATATTGAATTTCATATCATTAATTACCCACTTTGATCCTTTCAAATCCTCGATCCTTGGGGCAATCTCAACTTCGAATTTCCTTGTTGGAATTTCTACAACTTTCCTAGAATATAAACTTTCATCAAAATGTGCTTATAATATTTAAATTGAACAAATATTGCATAGTGAAAAAGTCACTTACAAAGAGAAAATGGGGATTTCTCAAAATCCCTAAATTCTTCTCTCCTCCAAAATTCTTCCTTCTCGCTTACAATTCTCCCTTTTTCCCTTTAGAAATTATCCTTTACTTTAGGTGAAGCAAAATAATATAATTTATAGGAAAATTTTGGAAAGAACACAAACAAACATTCTTCCCTCTTCTTCTCTATCATTTCTCTCTTCCGTTGCAATTTCTCCAAAATTAGCACTCCTTTAACGGTAGAATTGAAAAGGAGTCTTCAAATCTTATCTCCCAACGCGTTGAATCGCTAAAAATGGCAAAAGAAAGCTTCCAAAATCACCTTCGCAAGCTTCAGTCGTCCGCCCAGGGTTCCGCCTCCTGTCGTTTCGCGAAAAGGGGGGGGGGCACGGTTACGGGATTTAAGATTAAGGTTCGGCCGGTTCGCTTGAACCGGCCGGACTGAACCGGTCATCACATTTATGTTCATTTTTATTTAAGCTCGTGAAACATTCTCATATCTCAAATTTAGGAATTTAATGCATTCGGTTGGAGCACATGTGGGTAAAATAATTTTCAATAATTTGATGACTATTGCACTTGTTTATGCATTATAACACTTTTGGTGCATTTGCACAACACACTTGCATGCTTTTCAATGTACATACACATTGCATTTACATGCTTCTTAGTGTACATATGCATTTTTATGCGTCTGCACTTACATGCTTTCCAATGTTATCTTTTCAATGCCTTGATTTATTTTCTTGCTTTTACAATGGTGTACTTATTGGAGCAGTTGTACGCTTCTCGATGCAATTGCACACTTTCAAGCAGCTGGGGTTGGGCCAGTCAAGCGATGGTCATGGTTGAGGATTAGAGAGGTAGTGAACAAAGATGGTTTGGTGGTGCGTAGCAGCTTGATAGCTACTGTGGTGTGGGAGATTGAGGGAGATGGGGGTTTGTGAAGATGAGGCAAGAGGTGAGAACGAGTGGGAGAGAAGGATTCATAGTTTTGATGGTAGCTCAATGAGGGCTAGGCGGATTTAACTTGAATCCTCTTCTTCGCCGCATGTTGTTAGTACCATTGACAACCTTCTTCGGTGAATGGATGTTGCGATTCCTTCACTGCCTTGTCATTGAGGGTGTCAAAAGTTTAGGGTGGAGGGTATGGGGGGGATCGGTTAGTGCTTAGGGTTATGTAAGAGAAATGAATAATAGAGTGGAACTTAGTTTTTTTTTTTTTTTTTTTTTTTGACATGCGAGGGACAAAATAGACACTTGCAACATTGATGATAGGGGGATTTTTGAAAAGATTATCTTTTTTGCTTGAAAAATTGAATTTATGTGATGTGGACATCCACAGGAGATTTCGTCATACTTATCATCGGAGGAATCGTAAATTGACGGCTACGATTCATAGTCTCTATTTATGATGTTTTATTTTATTTCTGTTATTTATATTTTAGTTTTTCATTTGTACCCCTATGAGGGATTTGTCATGTGTTGTAGCCCAAGGGCATATGTGTCTTTGATGTCTTTGCTTTTGGAGGCTTATATATTAAGGCCTAGTCATTGTATTATTTTCTAATGATGCTTATGAATGAAATTTCTACTTTCTTGCTTGATCTCTTTGTGAGTTCTTGAGAGGAGAAACCCTAGGTGAGGGTGAGAGCAATACCCGTCAACTTTGGTGGATTCCGAGGTTCACGGTTCTTCGACTTCTTCCTTCTCTTATACCTCCGCAACATTCCCCCTCAACCAACCGCCGACCTCCCCTCTCTGTGGCCCCCTTTCTCCCCCATAAACTGCCACTCCCCTCTCTCCACCGCCGGCCTCCCTTGGCCGGCCCAACCGCCGGCCATCACCACCCCAACCGTCGGCCTCCAAGGCCCAGCCATCCCTCCCATTGCCCATCAATTTGAAATTCAAATTTTTGAAGCTCATTATTTCCTTTCCTAAATTAGGTTTTGTTAATTAGGAAAGTTTCTTGATGGGAATTCAATTAATTAATTGTATTTCAAATGCTTTTCCAATACTTAAATCTAAGATAGGAAACCTCCCAAATTTAATTAAATCTGAGAATAAATTTCATATTTGATTAAATCCCCTATTTATTTCGTTGGGGCCCACATATTAAACATAAAACTCTCTCTCTCCCCCTCTCTACATGGCGGCCCCCTCACCCATGCTTCTCTCTCTCCTAATTAATTCAAAATCCCCCATTAAAGCTCCTTAATCCCCTCCTAAGCCGCCTCCCCTTACCCTTTGTGGAATAATTTGAAATTCAAATTGTTCCCTCTCTTCCCTCTTAGAAAAATCTGAATTAATTTCAGATTTTCTAATAATCCCTCTCCCACATTCAAACCCTAGCCATCACTCGCCCCTTTCTCACCCGCCCCCTCTCCTTCTCCCTCACGGCTGAAGCCACCCCACCCCTTGCAAGCCGCCGCCTCTCTCCTCCCTCTCCCTCAACCTTCTTCTCCCTCACTCAAGGCAAATATGAATGGTCGATTCAGAGATTGATCACGGATTCGTAGAAGATCCTCACGGACAGATCGACATCCTACGATCTCGTTTCTTCGACTTCACTCCATATTTCAACAACTCGGTGGAAGAATACGTGGACCACATCTTGTATCAATTGATGCTTTCAACTGAAGAGCACATCCTTTCGAATCGTTGGTACGTTGTCAACCATCCATCTACTTCTCCTACTTCAACTACCGCTCCAACGACTACTACCCAAGGCGTCTTCTTTCTTGTGGTGGCATCGCTTGGTGTATTGGCTTTGCTTTTCCGTCAAACCCTACCACTTTAAAGAGAGAGATTCAAGGATCTCAAGGTGAAAACATCGCTTTGTTAACCGGTGGATTATGTTGAACTAATCATTTTACTACTTTGTATTGGTTGTTGTTTTAAAGGATTTCTTAACTTCGGTTTGTGATTGATTGCTTACGCATAGCTTTCTTCCTAAGATCCTCTTTGAATCTACTTGGGTGAAACATTAAGTTAAAACTTTTATCGTTACTTAATCAATTACTTATTAATACTTGCAAACAATTCCTGGTTTCACATCATTAAGTGTATTAATTTTCATGAATTTCTCATTCCTCGTGCGTTGTGAGACTTGTTGTCATCTGGCATATGAGTATATTTTGTATTTTGTTTTTGTACTGTGACTTATGTAATATGAGTGTTCTTTCTGCATGTAATATGAGTGTTCTTTCTGCGACATTTTAATATTCCGAACATATTGACGCAGTCTGTTATTAGAAGGGGTGATGTTCTGGCAACTTTTGCACGACGTTGTGCCTGTATTTCGTCATTCTCGTTACATTTGATCATATCAATTGCGGGCATCATTCTTTGGTGATTTCGATATTCTAGACGGGTTAGTGCAGTCCATTTAGCAAACAAGCGACGTATAATTGTTTCTATCGTGGCTGAGGCATTTTGAATCAAATTTGGCATCTTTTCCATTGTTTTTGGCACTCATTGTAGTCATGAGATGCATATTAAGGTCAACAACATATCATTAAACAAAATATATTCATTTTAAGGGTCATCGCCTTCACTTGTTATGATCCTTGCTTGGTTTGTCATTTTTGGAAGTTCATCTCATTCCCTTCTCTCATAGCTAACTAGCTTTTTATACATTAATGCATACCTACATGGCGCAACACTCAATGCCTCACACACAAGCAAATACTATATAGTTATGATGAGATTAATTGATACAGGACCTCTTAGGATCTAGTGTTTCTTGATATGACTATATCTGTAATTCACAAAATCACACACAATATTAAATTCGTAGTTCATAAATTATCAATTTAAATAGCTATTAATCCTTTTTGGTGCAAATTAGAAACACAGTTTATCTCAAATGATAAATTTAATGATCGTTATATAGAAATTTAGCATATAAATTTAATATCAATAAAATTGATCACTTATAAAAAAATTACACCACAATTACAAATTTGTATTTTTGAGTTTTGAACAAATCCAGTTACACAGGCAAACTAATAACAAAAAAAATAAAAAATAATAAAGATCAAGCTTTTATAATCATCGAAGCATTATTTTAAGCCTCGTACTAGTACAAGAAGATGGTTTCCCTTAGAATTTGACAATCACCACTTACATCACGCTAGAAAGATTCATATCTAAGCAACACTCAAGCACAAGGAGGAAACAGAATAATCAAAGAAAATATTATCACTGGACTCCCTTTACGTGCCTCAAGCTTTTATAATCACAAAAGTTCTTTTTAAATAACATAGGGTAAAGTTGATAATATGATCCATAAAAAAATCCTATTGCTGAGTTAGGTGTGGATAAGTTTCAGAACAACAAATTGCAGAGCACACACGCCAAATTTATGTTAAAGAAACATCCCACGCACAAGATCACCTGCACATGCAACAATTTGGCTGGAAGGGTTATGTATTTGAATAAACTTATGAAGGAGTCATAAAAGCATCTCACAAATTGGATAGGACGGGGACCTGCCCAAAGGGGCAATTGCCACGGGTCAGGTGTCAGTTTAACATCAATCTACCTTGCTGTAAAAAAATTCACTTCAACAAATTATTTAGTTCATATTTTACTAATTCAAAGAGCACATGTTCTCAGATGGAACATCTTAAGCATGCTTAAATGAAAAAGAACAAAGCTAAATTGTAAAAATAGAAACAAAACACTCAAAACTGCTAAAATAAAATTAAATCAATTGCTTTGTCTCAATGCACAAATCTTGTATTTCCAACGAATTGATCACTTCAACAAATTATTTGGTTATAATTGTTGTGCTTCCTGTGGAGCAATCTATGAATCTTCATATGTAAGTCGATCATTCCATTGCACAAAATACTTTTGGCATCCATTATCATTAGCGGAGACAATCTCATCATCAAATATTTGCTTCTAAAATAAGATGCATAAAACTATTTGGATAAGAATTCCGAAGGAGGAGATAAAAAGAGAGAAAAATCCCAAACATTGGTAGCAGGTTCATGAAATAAAATTAAATCATATGCATTGAAGATTAGAGTAATACTAAAACTTGCCAGAATTTTCAACTTGAAAGTGTTTATCCCAATTCATCATAGGATTTTGTATGACCCTCCATATCTATCAACTCATTTATTAAGGCTCTTATAAGAAACTTTACAATATTTAGATGGAAGATTGCATATCTCTTATTTACAACAATTTATTTATAATTTTCATAATTAACTAGTCAGTTTTTGGACTGTGTCCTTGTTCAAGTGATGAAATATGAAATGATTCAAAAATTGCTAAAATTTTAATGTGCTTTCTAATGACTCTAATGATAAAGAATTAAGTTTTCATCCATTTTGATCAAAATAAGCACACAAAATATGGCTCAACTATAATTTAATGATCTCACACATGGATATTTTGATGAAAATTTCAATATTCATAAAACAGAATGTTGAGTGAAAAATACCCTGCACTAAAAAATTCAGATCATATGAGTTTTGATCAAGTCCAATCATACATATACACATCAATAACTAAAAATAAAGAAAAATAAATATTATGAGATAAATAACCAAGTATTAATCCACTCATTTCTATAAAAGATCATGACTTCCTTTGAAATTTTATAGCCACCGCTTGCACCACGCTAGAAATATTAACATCCAACAAGTGCTCAGGAATAGAGTAAATAAAATAATGAAAGGAAATTTTATTATTGGACTCCCTTTACATGCCTCAGATCTTTGCTTATTTATAATCACAAAAATTTCTTTCAAATCTTAAAAGAATATCGTCGATAAATATGGTCCAACAAAAACTCTAGTTGTTAAGATAAATGCAGATAATAAAACTCACAAAATACCCATCCAAACAAACTCAAAAGTTGGGATGTCATTTCATTTCCTCTCCTTTCCTTCAATCCAAACCAAGCCAAGTGCGGACATGGCAGCTTTGCAACTCTCTACTATCAATAATTTTTCCTTCACTTCATATGTACTTTCCAAATGAGTCATATAATTTAAGTAAAATCTTTCCTACAGAAATCTGCGCTATCATTTTCTTATCCCATTTTCATTGCTTGACAGCTTTCTAGTGACTATCATGGGCTTGTTGATCCCATGGAGCACGACACTGGCAATGGTTGACATATACTCTATTTTTGTTGGTTGTCGTCTTCGCCTACCTGGTGTCATGGTGATTGTGGTTCTAGGAGACTGGGTACAGATCCTCTTTATTTTTCTCTTTGCAAAGTAATGCAGATTTTTCACTTAGAAAAAAGATTAACAGTGATGCTGCCGTTTCCTTCCAAATTTTGCAGTCTTTATCAATACTCTCATTGGCCGCAGCTTGTGCAACTGCTGGCGTTGTGGATTCCCTTATCCATACAAATGGCCCTTACTGCCCTCCCAAGTATTGTGGGCGATACCAGGTTTCTGCTGCAATGGCTTTCCTCTCATGGGTTCTTACTGCTTTGTCTTTCCTCGTCAACCTATGGCTAATGGCTTCTTTGTGAGTGATTTTGTTCTAGTTTGCTGTCATCTATTTATTGAATTCATAGAATAATTCTTGGTCTCCAAGCAGATTTTGAGACTTCAGTTTGTATATAAAATCCACTGTTGAATTCAAATTTTGTTTCTTACGCAAGTTTTAAAGGTTTTTTAACCATACTGCTACTAATGAGCTAGGCAAGTCAGCCTTCTAGTGATTGGCTATTATAGTAGAAACCGAGAGTTTTTATTCCTATTCTCCTCCAAAATGTACAGATGAGGTACAGTGCAAATAAGATCCATATATATGTTTGAAAGCTGTGGCATCAACACTGATATGTTAAAAACCTGGTAATCATTCAATAGTATTTCTTTGTGGAGTCAGATGCCATTTTGTTTGGCGTTGTAAAGAACGGGCTTGTATGCTTTTTTTTTGGTTGGCTTTGCTTTGAAGTTTATACATAAAATATATTTATTTTACGTTACAGAGAGATTAATGCACCAAATCACACAACCCTGACCTTATTTCTATTTCTTGCGGATGATTTTATTTGAAAGCTAACAAATTTTTTTTGACGGCTGCTTTCTTACCTTGGCCTTATTTGGATACGGCTCTACCTACTCCTATATTCCCTTTAGCTTGGCTGGGTGATGCACAGAAAGAAAAAAAGGATCAATGTATATTAATAAATAAATAATATATTTTAGTATATTTAATTTATATTTAATTAATAACTCATAAAATTTTAAAATATGTATTTTAATTAGTTTATATTTTTAAGACAATATATTTTAAAAACATTCAGTCAAACAACATCTAATTATTGATCATCAGATCTTGATCAAATATTTAGAAGGACGATCTTCTTGTTCAAGAAAAATCGTTGAATGAATGACAGATCATAAAATTAATGATTAATATATGTCTTTTACTTTTGGTAAGAATGTATGATAAATCACTATGGCTCAGATCTATGATCTCCAAGCCGAGGATCATTTCACTCATAGTATTCAATTGCCATCTTCCCCAAGCTGCATCTGAACCATTTCCTTTCTCAACTTATCCGCCATCTCAAACTCCCCCGCCTTCTCATACCCACAGATAAACGCTTCATAAACCCTCGCATCAGGCTCCAATCCTCTCCCTGCCATCTCCGCCTGCAACTTCGACGCCTCCTCCATCCTCCCAGCTCCACACAACCCCATTATCACCACCTCATAACTCCTCCTCCTAATCCCCAAGACCACCCCCTCCCTCCCCATCTCACCCCTAAACACTCCTAACCCTTCTTCCTCAACCATCCCCTTCTCACACATTTCAACAAGCATCTCATCCACAATCTCGGCCTCCGGACAAAATCCCTTCCTCCTCATATCTTCATACACCAGCATCGCGGCTTCGACATTGCCAGCTCGACAATGCCCTTTGATCAGAAGCTCCAACGTCGTCCCCGTCGTCTTCAATCCTTCCATCACCATCTCACGGTAAAGCTCCTCTCCCTTTCCTACTTTCCCAGCCTCGCAGTAACCTTTTATCAGAGTATTGTACGCGGCAGTGTCAGGTTTGATCCCTTTCTCCGCCATTTCTTCCCATAGCCTCCGCGCTTCCGTAACGTCGGAGCACCCGGCCATTTGAATACTGTAGGTGAACGCGTTCGGATCGCACCCGAATCGGTCCATCTCCGCTAGAATCTCCCCGTTTGATTCTGCTCTCCCGTCGCGGTAAAGCGCGAGGAGAAGTGTGTTGAATGTTTGTGGATTAGGGCGAAATGATTCAACGAGGTCGCGGTAGAGATTGAAGGCGGCCGCTGATCCGCGAAGGTTCGCGGTGGCGCGGAGGAGGGAGTTGGCGGTGGAGGTCAGAGGGCGGATGCCGCGGGATCGGAGAGAGCGGAGGACGGAGAGGGCAGGGTCGAGATTGTGGGAGTGGAGGTAGGCTTGGATGAGGAGGTCGAAGACAAAGGGGGCGGAGTCGCAGTGTCGGTAGGTGAGGGCTAGGGTTTGGAGGAGGGAGGAAGGGGGGGTGTTGGGGTGAGAACGGATGGCGGCGCGGAGGAGAGATAGGGCGGCGGATCGGAGGCGGGAGCGAGCAAGAATGTGGATGACGGTGAAGTAGGAGGTGAGATTGTGGTTGCAGAGGGAGTGGTCACGGGACCAGAGGAAGAAGCGGAGAGCGAGGCGGGGGTTATTGCGGAGGTGGAGGAGGATGGCCGAGGATTCGGAGGGGGAGATGCCGGAGGAAGGGAGAATGGATTTGAGGAAGTTCCAGCGGGACCGACAGCGTTGGGAGCGGAGGATGGAGACAGCGGTGCTCACGAGATTGTCGTTGGCGTCGCCGGAGACGCTGGGGATTTCCGGCGATGCTGAGAAGGAGTGGGAAAGGGAGAGGGGAGGGAGGGGGTGCAGGAGGCGAGTTTGGGATCGGATTGCTGCCATTTGAGAGTACGAATCTAGGCGGGTGGATGGAGGCGATGGACTACGAGAGTTTTCTTTTGTGAACTCCGGGGGATCCGAAGGAAATTTGAGTAGGAATTTCTTAATCAAATTGTTAAGTTTATTTATTTTTAATAAAATCTTAATTAAGATTAAACTAAGTGTGTGATTTCAGTACTTGATATTTTATTTTTTGCTGCACTAATTAGACAAATTTTAAATAGGAACGGATGATTAATTTAAATTAATGTAAAAAGCGTGATCTGTCAAAAATTTAGAAAGAGCGAATTTATCAAATTGTTTGATGTGGTGCTAAATTCATCAAATGATTTGCCGAGTTCTAAATGCGTCAAATTGTTTATTGCATTCAACTCTTTAGAGGGATGATAGAATGGGCGATAGAATGAGAGTTGAAAGAGAGAGAGAGAAAAGGGGAGCATGAGAGAGAGAAATGATAGGGAGAGAGAGTGTCCATTTGAGTGAATAATATTATTTAACTCAAAAGTCTAAAATATAACATTTAAGTATTATTTAAAAATTTTAAGACCTTTTTATATAATATTATTTAAATATTAGTTAAATATTATTTTTAACATTTAAAAATTGATTTAAATATTATTATTTTTAGTTAAAAAAGTGATTTAAAATTTATTCAACTATCTAAAAAATAATATTTTACTTAAATATCAGTTTTTAGAAAAAATCATGATAGTTGACTTCAATGTCTTAAAAAAACGTTTAAATAATATTATATAAAAAAGTCTAAAAAATTTTAAATAATATTTAAATATTACATTTAAAATAGTATTTAACTCAATTTTTCTAGAAAAAAATTTTCTATAAAATATCTAGAAAAAATTTATTTTTTACAGTTTGGACTCAAAATCAATCCTCTTTTTCTCTCGCTGTCTTCAGTTTGGATTTAAGATAAAATTGATTTGTTATTATTATTGTTATTATTATTTTATTAAGACATGATTAGTCTTGTTTATGCTAAACATTAGATAAATAATATGAGTCATATTTGAATGCATGAGTTGATTAGTTATTTTAAATGATTTAGAATTAATTTTATAGATACAAGATTTTTGCATGCACTTAAATCTCTCCTATAGAAATATATATTTTTTGATCTCAACCTAATTTTATTTATGATCTGTTTCAGACAGTTGCAACGTTTTATAGAGTTGATTGTAAAATTATAATGGAGAAAATAACTTAACTATTTTGGTTGCAAAAATTAGCTTTACATTAAAAAATTTTTCTAAAGAACGATGAGAAAACAGTAATAAAATATTATACAAATGAAATTGTAGTTGTTTGTCTGAAAAGTAAAGTAGCGAGAAAGTTATCCCAAACAAACTTTTAATTTGGGCTGAATTAAATCAATTTTGATTTGATATAGACTTGGCTCACTGATTAATTTGTTAGTTTTGATCTGAACTTGATCCATATCTTTTGATCATGTAAGTCAAAGCTCAACTCTATTTACCTACATTTGAATGTTTTAAAATGGCCATAAAATTTTAAAACATATATGCACATATTTTAAAGATGTATTATCATATTGAATATTGGTTGTCACGAAAAGCACTTTTAGGCTTCATTTGCGACAGATTTTTTTATTGTTTTTTAAAGCAATTTTTTAGTAAAAATTTATAGTTCAAAAAACTTTTTTATAGAAAGTTATTTTATAAAACAATAAGAAAGTCCTCCCAAATGAAATGCTAAACTCCATTATTTGATCAAGATTATTACCTAATGAAGCGCCCAGAGACAAAGGGGATAGACTTAATATTAGTTATTCTAGCATTTACATTGTTGAATTATATTAAATTCATGAAGACATTTGCATCAAATTCATATCATCAAGCACAAATCTCAAAACCACTAATATGTAACTATTGGTTCAATCTTTTTTTTTTAAACCAAAAAAGAATTTCATTAGATAAAAAGGATTACACCACAAGGCCAAAACAAAATCAGTGGCCACAGAGATCAAGATACAGCAGAGGAATACAATAATTATTTGGGCCAAATAATCTGAACGGAAAAAAGCCAGACGGACTCAGACCGCTACCTAGTTGTCAGGCTTGGGCCAATCAAGAAGGAAGAGAGGGTAACAGCCGAAAACCGAAATCCACCAAAACGGATAGTGAAGAATCCACTAGGTTGTCAACCAAGCCATGGCCATCCAAGGCACATGCAAGAAACCTGCTTCAATCTTTATCTTTAGTTGCACCAATCTTAGGGTTTAAGCTCTCCATCCATCCATATAATGATCTAACATATTCTCAATGACATGATGTGATGAGGCTTTTTATTGTTCGATTATTCCGGGGAACATAAGGGACATTTTGTATCTTGCATAGTTCTTGAGGATGAGATAATTTAATTATCCACCTTATACTCCATTAATTTATTAAACATACCATTCCCCTAAATACTTTAAATCCCCCCAATAAGGCGTAGGTTATAGCGACTCTTTCTTCTCTGTGATTTACTGTTCTTTATAAAAGCTCTTTCTTCTCTTTGATTATAGCATGCAAGGCTAGTCGAATATGCAGAATTAGGATTTTAACTGCGGGGATTCAGCCCAAAACAAGTCCCATGCTCGCCCCTACGCCACTGATTTTCAGGCCACATAATTTCCAAATTACCCTACCATAGGTTTTAGTGAGCAACGAAAGAAAAGTTGAAAAATAAAAGTGAAGAGAGAGTTTGATGAAAATAGAATGAATGATTTTCTCTATTTTATCTTTTTCATTTTTCTAAGGTACAAATTAAAGTGAGAATTATGGAATAGTAATTGTTGCAGTGTTAGAGGGTGAGTTTGTGTCTTAGTGTTGCATAAAGTTCCATGGTTACAAAAGCACATAAGAATCATAAGGGTTTGTATGTGAAAAATTAAGAAAGGAAATTTCTCAAGGCCTAATCCAACTAAAATAATAAACTATATAAGTTGATTGTTATACAAATCTAACCTTCCTCTTAGCTAGAGAAGGTGATGTTATAGTTTTTGGATTTTTATTTTAATCTCTTGTGAGAGTAGTGAACCATATTAGAGAAATAGAAAGGACTAGCGAGCATTTGCATTGATCGATGGCTGATGATTTGTGCAACGACAAACATTGGCATGGGTTGAAGGTTGATGACAATTGTAGGACGACGGTGAACATGATTAATGGTTGTTAGTGTTTGGTTGTTTGTGTTGATTGACGAGCAACAGCAACAATCTAGCGGCGGTGAGTGTCTATGTCGATTAGAGGGCATAACTTTGGAATTCTTCAAATCCAAGAACTCTATCCATCAGAAGTGACCTCTAAGTGTGAAATGAGGGTTTATGTATAAATTTTTAATTCAAAAGTTAGTTATTTTCATCAACTTCCTAAACACCAGAATAACCCTCGTTTAATATTTGATATTTTATGAGCATTTGAGGGTCTTAATGACATTGAAATTGAGCTTTTTTAGGTTCATTAGATTAGTCTCATCTAGGTGCATGTTTTTATTTTAAATTAATTGAAGACAAATTTCAGATGATCCCGAATTAATTCCCCAATTTTTATTTTGAAATCCTAGAGTGCTTCAGGATTTGAGAATGAGCTAAAATTCATGTTGATTTTGAGTCTAATATAATTGTAGAATCTATAAATCCTCAGTTTTGTTAAAATAAATTTATATTTGAATAAAGTAATACTTCTCCATATAATAGTGATAAAGAAAAGAAAAAGTAAATAATGAACCTATATAATTAAGGAGAAGTTAGAGGATTAGGATAGAAAATTCTTTATATCCTTATTTTATTTCATCTGATTTTGATTATTTTCTTAGTGAATATGGTGATATTATCAGTCTTTATGTTGATGGTTGTTAATTTTTAGTACTTATATGATTTGAATAAATGGAAAAATGTACTTAACTTTGAAGTTTAAAATGAAAGATCTTTGGCTCTTTGCATTCTTTATCTGTAATTTTTCGTTAAGTTCTTGTTAATCTTAAAAGAGTTTACTTGGTGGCCTCTCTCTTCTAATTTCTATAGAGAATTTCGTAAATAATTTTATTTTATACAATTTAATCTTATATTTATAGAGATTGTTTAGTTTATCTGTTTGTGATGGTATTAGAGCACCAACACACTGTTAGAAAACTTTGGCTACAATTTTCTTTGTATTGAAGAGTTTGGTTGCATAGCCTATGAAGAATAAATATTTTGGTTGGGGTGCTCTTGTCTGAACAAGAAGTGGATACTCTTACTCTCGAATGGAGATTTATGAAAGCTAATATTAAAAGTATAAATACTAGTAACATAACTATTATAGTAAAAGTTAACCTTAAAATTCAATGGGTACGAATAAATTGCTGAATTTTGCTTAAAATTGCTAGTTTCCTTATTCTATCATAGGTATGAAGTGATTAGCATAGTTATATAATTAAATGAATAAAATAAGTTCTTAATAGAGTCGTATATATGCACCCAACAATTGGGGTGATACGAAATTCTACTTACATAAATATAGTTTTGATGGGGACATCAGATCATGAAAAGTTTATCAAAGACGGGGCCGACGATCTACGGCTACGATCGTGTCTCTTTATTTTTGATCTATTTTATATATTTGATTTATTATTACTCCTTTTTCTTTTCTACCCTCACTTGAGGGCTTTGTCTTATGTCTGCCCTTGAGGCAATAGTGTCTTTGTTATTTCCCTTCATGTATTTAGCTATTTAAAGCCATCCTCTTTCTTTGTAGAGGTTAATGATGAATTATTAATGAAATTTCAGATTTCTTTGATTGATCTCTTAGTGAGTTCTTGGGAGGAGAAATCCTAGGTGGGTGATTGCAATACTCGTCAACCTTGGTGGATTCCAAGGTTCGCGGTTCTTCGATTTCTTTGTTTTCTCTTATACTTTCACCAATCCCACTCAACCACCCACCTACCTCCTCTTCCTGTTACCCCATCCCATCCCTAAACCGAGATCCCCTTCCCCACGCCACCGGCCTCGCTTGACAGCCCCACCCATCGGCCACCACCCTTCCAGCCGCCGGCCTCCAAAGGCCCAACCGCCCCACTCCACAAATCCAAACCGCCGGCCCTCCCATGGCTTCCCAAATTTGAATTTCAAATTGCCTTTGATTACCTTCCTAAAATGCACCCTTGCTAATTAGGAAAGGATTTTATTTGAATTCAATAAACTTTTGAATTTCAAATATTTTCCTACTAGTAAAATCCCAATTAGGAAGCTATCCTAATTTTAATCAAATCTGAAATTGAAAATCAGATTTGATTTCAATCACATTAATTCTATTGGGGACCACATTCATCGAACCTAGACACCCTTGCTCCCCTTCATGTGGCCGGCCCCCTTTCCCCTCTTCCCTTGATTTTACTTCTTTCCAAACTTAGGTTAAGGAGAGTGAGAGGGAAATCATTCTAATTCTGAATTCAAATTTTAGATTTAAAACTTTTCCTATTTGGCATGATCCATAATTGGAAAGTTTTAACTCTTCAATTCAAAATTCAAAATTACATTAAAAGGAGTTATGAGTCATCAATTCCTCATAATTTAATTGGCTTCAATTAGGAAACTATTTGAAACCTCCCTAACTCCCTCCCCTCCCAATGCCGCCGGCCCCATGCTCCTCTTTCCAATGAATCCAGCAAGGCCGGCCTGCTCCCAAGGGATCCTAGCAGCCCATTGGTGATAATCCATGGCATCCTGTAATGCATAACTGCTGTCCAACCTTTCCAGGGTTCGGTTAAACTGCTGTCCAGCAGTTTCCTGTGCTTCTTCACCTTCTAGCCAGCTCCAGGATTCACCATATTGCTGCCCTTAACTTTCTGATTGCTGTTTGGAGTTTCCAGTACCTACAACCTGCTGTCCAGGTAACTTGGAGGATGCATAAGTTGTCAAAAGCAAGTAAGGTAATTCCCTAAAGCTAAGGTGAGCCCTCCTCCAACCCTTATATCGTCTAAACCTTCCTCAATTGTGGACTTATTGATTCATAAGAAGCTTGTTAATTTTCTTCGCTAAAACCTAGTAATCGTAGAGAGTTGAGTGAGTGGATCCTTGCTTAGTGACTAATCTTATTGTTAGCTTTTGGAATTTAGTGTGAAACCATTCATGTATGGAACGTTAAATTAAATTGATTGTTTTACGATCCTAACTTACATGCATTGATTTAGCCTAAGCTTGTTTTACCGCTCATTGTGTTTTACTTCGTCGTTCAAACTCACTTGAAGGATATAATTAGTTTGTTCTCTAAATACTAAGCGTGCAACTTCCTTAAGCAATTCATCCATGCATATACGTTTTACATCAAGTTTTAAATTGTGGAATCTAATTTTTTCCCTATGAAGAAAACATGTTATGTACACTTTATTAAGGGTCGATCCTATCAAAGATAAGGTCACTACATATGTTGGAAGGTGATGGAAACCCTTTGCTTCTAGGGTTTAAAGGAGGAGCCCTCAAAAGGTATCCAATATTTTTGTTTATTTCATCAAAGATATTTTGAGAATTTCTTGCATTCCTTTTGTTGCCCTACATTTTTTTCCTTATAAATGGAAGGGGCACCATCTTATGTTTATAATTCTTTATAATAAATAATGAAATATGTGACAACATCAATAATACATAATTGTTAATTGGGTGAAATTGTATAAGATTCTTTTATATCTTTGTGTTAATTTTTTTTTTTTTTTTTATCTCTTTGTATTTACATAAGTTTCAGCTATTCCCCAATATTTGGTATAAGTGATATTAGTTATGAGTGAGAGTGATGATTGGAGGGTTGGCAATTAAAACCATCAAATTTGATGGACTAGATTTTATGTTATGGATGATGTCTTTGTATAACAAGAAGCTGCACTTACCCTTGAATAAGAATCTCAAGACTATGAGAGATGATGAGTGGAAAATTTTTAATAGACAATTTCATGAGTGATCCATTCAACATGTCTAAGAAGATGGCTTACAACATCGCAGCAGTAAAGACCACTATGTGTTTGATGAAAGTTTTGTCAGATATGTATAAAAAACCCTGTCATAAATAAAATAGAATGAACGAGTTTAATTAAGAGAGGCCTATGTTAGTACTGAGTTTAGTGGCTTAGATTGGGATTATATGAATGTTTAGTCACTTGGGCTTCATAACCTACATGTTTATCTCTACAGATTTAAGGAATAAATGTATCTTTTCATAGTGGTCTGTGTAAAAGTTTAATATTAATAGATGAAGCTTTTGGGTTATGATTCCTTGAAGAGATGCTATGAAATACTTGTATCTGTTATTAATAACCCAAAACAAGCTATAAATAAACCCAAAAAAATACAAAAAAACAATTCTCTCTGTCACAAAACTTTCATGAATGATTTTATGCTTTGTGGTGTCTTTAAGATGAATTGTTTGTTGTAATTTTTGTAGTGGGGGCAACATCTCCTTTTATTTCAATAGATATCAAATTTACTCTTTACTTATTACAAAACTCTCATCATATAATGTACTATTCAATCTTATTCATTTATACTTTTCTCCTCAGGCAAACCACATTTCTTTGGTTGTGTAAGTCTAGTATATATTATTTTAGACTATTATTTAATATGACATAATAGAGAAAAAAGATTCATCTAGCTAACCCACGTAGAAAGATAAAGAGTTGATGTTGTTATTGTTGTTGTTATAATTATTGTTATTATGAACTATTGTTTAATAGTCTATATCACTGCATAAACTAACATATTATAGATTGAACCATCGCCTACTTACTAGCCAAGTAATCCTCTTCCACTTGGCAACATATTCCAAGTCCTACTAATCGAATTGCTTTTGCTTTCTAGGAAGAATATGGGAATAAAGCCTTTATGTTGGTTATTGATGTGCAAAGAACTCCAACTCTATTCTATTCTTATTCCCTTAATTGCAATTATTAACCAAAAAATTCCTCTCATTCATTCATGGCAGTAGTTAGAACCTAGAATAGTCTGATGTGTAGCGCATAAATTAAATGCTATTCCATTCACTTGCTGTTGCTCCCCACTAATAATAACTCATACAATCTTCATAATCTTGCATTTTGCAGAAATTAAGCATCTGCCTGTCTTGTGATATAATGTCAGGTTGCTTAATAAACTATATAGGGGCTGTTTCATTCAGGATTAGATTAAATAAAGTGCCGATTAGTTCAATTTTGTATTTTTTGTACTATATAGGACCTGTTATTTTTATAATTTTCTTGTTTAAACTATATAGTTTAAACAACCCTTAAACAGACCCTATTGTATTGAAACTATATAGGGGCTGTTTCCAATCAGTTGCTACTACTGTAAATCTCCATAAATCCTTTCTAGCTCAATGATAAAGTTGGAGTAGAGCTTGATTCAAATTTTCAAGCTTTCCTCATTTTAATAACGGAGATTTAAAGCAGGATTAAAATAAATTAATGACTTTAGGCTTCGTTTGGGACGGCTTTCCTACTGCTTCTTAAAGCAGCTTTCTACTGAAAAGCTGCTTTAAAAAGTAGTAAGAAAGCTGTCCAAACAAAGCCTTAGTCACAAATTAGAATTAATTTTAGGAACATATTCTTCTCTATCCCATCTAATCTCTTGAAGAAGGGAGACATAGATCAATTTCAATTAGTGGAATTCCTCCAGTTGGGTTTATGTGAGCATATGCTTTCTTTTCTAGCATGACAACCTAAGCAAGCAAATGAAGGTGCAGATAACCCTTTAAGGCTTTTAAGAGAATATTACTAAATTAAAGGCAGTAATCATTTCATACAGATAATTTAGAATCTAAAGTTGATAAGCATAAGATTATATCCAAAACATTATTCAGAACCAAAATTTCTTATTGAAATGGGCTGAAAACTTAAGAGACATAGCTCAACCGTTATATATATACATTCAGAATCAAATTTTCTCCTCCCACAATCAGTTCAACCCTTCCATCCTGACCTTAGCTCTCTCCCTTCCATTCCCATGAAGTATGACGAACTCAACCACTTCAGCCACCCACAACATAAGCTGCGTTTTGAGTACTCAGAGCTTCCCTTCAAATGCGACGGTTGTCGCGAAGTCGGCATTGGCTCTCGCTTCAAGTGCTCTCTCTGTGACTTCGATCTCCACACTCACTGCGCCGCCGCCACCGTCGGCACCATCGCCCTCCGACACCCTTTCTACCCCAAATGCCGCTTCTATTTCTTCCCTTGCCCTCCAGGAGACTCCCCTCGCTACTGCAACGCATGCGGCCGCAACATCGCCGGCTTCGTCTACCACTGTCGCACATGCGGATTTGACCTCCACCCCTGTTGCGCCGCCCTCCCGCACGTGCTCAATGCCGATGGCGGCCTCCGCCTCCACCTTCAACGCCGGGCATCAGCGCCTTGTCATCGGTGTGGGCGGAAGGGGAGGAGCTGGAGTTATAGGAGCGAGTGCAAAAAATATAATTTGCACGTGGCGTGCGTGACGGAGATGTTGGTGGAGAGCTGGCATGAGCTCTACTATGGTGGTGGCGGCGGTGGCGGTGGGGGAGGGAAAAAGGTTATGGTGTCGGGGAATAGGATTCCAGCTATTAGAGGCGTGGGGATGAGTCATCACCGCAGCGGGAAGGGAAAGGTGAAGAGGTGCTGTGAGTTGGCTGCGATGGCGGTGCAATTTGTTATCTCCGCCGTGCTTGGAGATCCGACGACTGTGATTGCGGGGGTTGTTTCCTCCTTTCTCTTTCGATGATCAGAGAAGGTGAATTTTATATTGAATGAATTATCTGTATTTGTTCTGTTACTTCTGTAGCAGTCTGTGGCTGTGTAGATATATATTTTTTTTTTTTGGAACTGTTTTGAGGCTTAGATGAGTAAGATAAAGCTATAAAAAACATCATATATGTAATAAATTATATATATGCAGAAAGTGTGTTTACTCATCATTGCAAATGAAGTCCTCTCTTTTTTTTTTTGGGTGTTTTCTCATTGATTTGATTTGTTTATATAATTACGATGTTACAAATCAGATCTATTTCTGTAACTGCGAAATTCTTTGCTGAACATCTGAATGCTTAATTTTACAAATATTATAATGCGTGGTGCTAAAGAAAGGGATGAGTGGAGAGGACGGAAGAATCGGATGCCCAAATGGGAAATTTTTAAAGTAAACGGCTACTTTTGACCAGTCAAACGGACGTGACTTAGCAGAACCAAGTTGCCCGTTGGACCGGCTGGGTCAGACGAATTTTTTTCTTGAAAAATTTTGTTTGGAACCCTAGCTATCGTTTTCACGTGAGTTCATCTCCTCTGTTCGTCCACGTTAGAGCAGTGAGAAGTGAGAAGTGAGAAGGTAAGGGTTTTAAATGTTTTTTTGCTAATCTTTCCATTAATATTTGCTTAATATTTCTTCTGTTTCCTAAGCTGAACATTTTAGCCGTTATTAGTTGCTATAAATGTACGTTAAAGCTTCGATTTTGCCTCTTTTTTGGGGAAAATCTTGTTTAGTTATTTTCTTATTGAGCAAAATTGATTTGAAAGAGAAATTTAAGAAGTATATTAATATTTCCTAGAATGTGAGTTCATGAGTGTTGGTGAAGATGTTAAATTTGATTGTTCAAGATGTGTTGGTGAGGATGTAAATTTCCAAAATTTGTGTATATTTTTTTCCTAATTTGGTTACTGAATTATTAATATGAGTTGTTAAATTTTTTTTTTTAATTTGTTTATGTAGTATTGTTTGATATTGCTAAAATGTGTTGGTGAAGATGTTAAATACATAATTTTGTGTAAGTTTTTTTTACCTATTTTGGCTACTAAAATTGTAGAGTGAGTTGTTTAATTTTGTTATGAATTTAATTATGTAGTATTATTTGATATTGTATGTGGGCTCCGAAAATTCGGCCCCGGCCTCCGCCTGCTTTTGCTTTCTTCGGGGGGGGGGGGGGGGGGGGAGTTTTAACTGATTTAGTTCTGGGGTAAATTTTGGAAGGCAGATGAGGTTGTAGATAAGACACTACCCAGAGATTTCGCCCTCATTTTACGAGGACTTTATGATCTGAGTTCTGTTTTCTTATAGGCGCAAGCCCCTATAGTTAATTACCCCTCCCGGTAAAGAGAGAGAACTTTCGATTAAGGCTAGTCGTCAATCAGATACGTAGAGATACGTACATCTGGCATATAGTAGCAGCAATGGGCATGGATATTTAGGTGTTGAGGGTTTGAGAATTTGGTATTTAAAATAAAAATTTCACCATCTTGTACTTAAAGCGGATGGTGGGGGAATGGATGATAGACCCGATCAAGATCCCATGGTTCCGTTGTCCCGGGCCATCGTGGTCCCTGGTCTACTTAGTCAGAGGAGGTAGTCGACCCAACCTGACAGAAGGATCATTGTCGGCAGCCATGGGTTGCTTCGTCCAAGGGTACCTTGTAGACCTGGGGTCGGTATTTACCTAAGGGGACAAATTTGAATCCACCTTAGCTAACAGAGGGCTTTGTACCCTATCGATCATATCCTATTGATTCTTATCTCAAGGATTTGATGCCATTGGGGAGCATACGGGCTCTGGCCATAACCATAATATAATGGTGCCATTTGGAAGCGACCACCTGGTTCAGAGGGCCCCGAGTCATAACCGTTTATCCTGCAGTGCCATTTGACGGCGAAACTGTCGGTTAGAGGACTCGTACCACGTCCTTGCTGGCAGGAGATTGTTTGAGAATGGATCCTAATGATATTTTCGACCAGGCATTAGCTATTTGTGAGCTGCAGTTATTTTCAGATTTGTCCACCTCAGCAAACTGTTGCGGAGGGTGGATGGATTTTGCTTTGAGTGGTTGATGGTTTAATTTCAATTTCAAAATATTTTAAAATTGGGGTTTTCTGGAGTTTTTGGATTTTTGGGTGTTTGGGTGGTATTTAAATGTGCTTGTGAACCCCTCCGGTTGAGATATACATTCAACACGGCCATCATCGGGGTGATGGGGTCATTTTTCATTTGTGGATTAAACACTATCGACTCTATCAGGCTGTAGATGGAGGATCGGGTTTATAGATTTTGTAGGCTTCAGATCTTCATTGATGAACTTTCTTTGTTGAAGGTCGAAGGCCTAATATGAACTATAAAACAAATATTTTGGTCTATCTCCCAACCATATATTTGTTTTATGGTTCGAGCCATGTCGACTCCTATTTACCCGTATAGAAGGATCGGGCTCGAACTTGGGTTTATTTATTAACCCGCGTAGCATCCCTAGACGTCACGTGTGTACCAATAACACGCTCGTTGGGGCTCATGCGGGTATTTGATTACTCATATCCCTCTTCGTGTATCTAAGTGTATACAAATTAAAGTGCACGTGCGTGGGACATTTTAGACATTTGACGTTGCTCAGTTGTGCAGGAAAACCCTCGCTCGAATGCATCATTTGATTTGGAAGCTCATAGACACCTTCTGTCTGCTTATACGAATGTTGCAGATCCGGTGGCGTTGCATTATACGATCTCCACTACTGCTGCTTGTAGGCAGGTAGATGTATTCGTTCACAGACTAAAATTGACTACAGGATACTGTATTTATTGAAGTCTTTCTGTATCTACCCATAGGTGACATGTAATGTGTACATCTATATTTGTAGAGAACTCGTATATATTGCAGATCTTCCATAACAACTCATAGGACCTTGTGTTGCTGTGTATTCGCAATGAATTGACATATTTGCTTGCTCTTGAATAGTGATTGATTGTAGGAGCGTTGTGAGTAAGTTTTGTATTCGTTGATGGTCTTTCAAACTTTGCCTGTAGGTAGTGTGTTGAACTCATGAAAGATCTTCTACAACAAATGTTGTGCACATAATAGGTCTCTTACAGCAGCCCGTAGGTGTCCACACTTGTTGCATGTCCTCTACCTTTGCTTACAATGGCTCAGTGTATTTTGCTTGGGAATGTTGTTGTGTTCATTCGCAAATTGATGTTGCCTGCAGGACCCTACATCTTCTAGAATTTCTTCTGTGTTTGTTACAATCGTTTATGTAGACATGCAGTGTGTATAGTAGACTCGTATAATTGATGTTTGCTTGCAACCAACATCACCTGTTTGCATCATTTACTTACACCATATTTGGTCATTATTTATGACCGAGGTGTTCTTTATTATCACTTGCAATGATATTCCTCGAAGAGAGCTTCAAATCAACATTGGCAATCAAAGTGTATTCTTCTATCGCTTCCCCTTTCATCATTCGTAGGTGGGACATGTTTGGGCTATGTTCATCACAACTCCTTCACTCATGTCTATTGATGTCTCATTAAACTCATCAATCTTAACAACTTACAAAGGTTTGATGCAATTGTTCATAAACCATCTTAACTTCATTGTTCATGGATGAGATGCTAGGGATTTTCCACATCATGAGTCTTTATTTGCTTGCATGAGGTTTGAATCCTCGCATTTGTTTAAGTTTGAGTTTTAGTTCCCTGTAATCTGACTCAACATTGGTCTCCTCTTGTCATTCATTAGTCCAATGTCAAATTCAAACTCAAGTCCAATCTGAGTTTAAGTTCATGAACCCCTTGTGTAGCTCAAGTTTGCTGAGTTCAGATCTTTGTCATTGGATTCAAGTCTAGAACTTCCATAAGTATTCAAGTCTTCTTGTTGTTTGCAAAATATATTTTGCTTATAAATTCTTTTTCCCTCCAAGATAGTTCAATATGATAAGTTCAATGTCATCATTCGTTTGCACTTCAATTGAATTGATATCTCATTCAACACTCCAATCAAGTTCAAACCCTTAGGTTTATATTGAGTTCAAATCTTTATTGTCCAAGTTTGAGTCTAGAGTATATGTCCAAGTCCCCTGTGGTCCAACTCAAGTATTTGCTTGAGTTCAAATGTTCAAATTAAGTTCTTCTTGATTGGGTTTAATTCAAGTCCCTTTTAATCAAGCTTGAATTCATATTCACTTTACTTAATGTCCAAATCAAATTCATTACAGTTCACTTTCATTTTGTTGTTGGTTCAAGTATTTTTATAAGTCATTTTGTGCCCGAATGCAAGTCCAAGTCCAAACAAAGTCCCCGGTGCACTGAAAATTTCAGCAGCCTCCCGGCGTCTCCCCTGTTTAGAGGAAAAATCAAGAGGCTGCCTTCCCCTCCACGCCACATGGGCGCTTCAGGTAGATGTCCATAGACATCGCGACGGCATTTCTTTCTTCAATCCCCGCCCGCTACATGAGCGTTTAGGAGTCTCGGGCACCTGTTGCAAAGAATACAGAGATTTCCCCACATGTGGGTACTTAATTTTGTCCCCCTCACGCTACATGAGCGGTCCGGGGATTACCCACCTCATTGCAAGCACCGTGCCGATTTCCCTCCCTACTACGCTACGTGAGCGCGTATGGGGGTTTGCCGGTTCGTTGCTAGCATTGAGGGCGGGGTTTAAGGCGATTGCCCGCCTCATCGTAGGCGTCGCGCTAGCTTCCCTCTCTACTACGCTACGTGAGCGCGTAGGGGGTTTGCCAACTCGCCGCCAACAACAAGAGTGGGAATCAAAATTTAGAGATTATACCTTTGCATAGGTGGACCGACGGTGGAGGCTCGTGGCACGAGGTGAGGAAGAGAGAAGAGCAGTTCTCTCTTCTTTTTTTTAAATAATAAATAGTTATAACTAATTATAATAATTAATTATAATTAGTAATAATTCAATAATGATTAATTAAAATTAATAATGATTAATTGAGATTAATTAAAATTAATCACAATTAGCCACGATTAATAATAATTAGTCAATAATTAATAATTATCAATTATAATAAAATATAATTAATATTAATTAATTACAATTAGATTAATTAATTATAATTAACTATTGATTAATTAAAAATTAAGTATATTAAAAAATAATTAAACATAATTAAATAAATTAAGTATGTTTAATTAGTAGTTAATAATAATTAATTTTAATTAAAAAAAAAAATTAATAATTAATTATATTAAAATAATTAATCATAATTAAATTTAATTAATCATGACTAATTAACAATTAATAATAATTAATTATAATTAAAATAATTAATTATAACTAAATCTAATTAATTAAAATTAATCCATAACTAATTAATTACTAATTATAGTTAACACCAATTAAATATAATTAATCTTAATTAATTATTAACTATAATTAATATAATTAATTGTAGTTAAATTTAATTAATTATTACTAAATTATGATTAAAGCTAATTAATTATAATTAACATAAATAATTTAAAAAAAAACAAAAAGAAAGATGCCCTATAGGGCTATTCGGCAACAGAATTTGGCCGAAGAAGAGCTTGGAAGGGAGAAAGCCACCTTCAAAGTGAGCTAGCTCCCGTCATCTATTCCGATCAAACAAGAAGGGGACGTCGTCCAGGAGCGAAGTCGGAGGAGCGACGAAGGAGCCAAGGAAGCGTACGCAAGGGAGAAAGTTACTTCTACAGTGAGCGAGCTCCCGTGATGCTTCCGATCAAACTGTGTAACTTCCGATCCAAAAGGAAAGGAAAGTCGTCGTTTGGAGCGAAGCCGAACAGGGGAAGGAGCTAGAGAAGCGGGTCGTGCAATCTTCACAGCAAACGAGCTCCCTTGTTACTTCCGATCAAAACACGTAACTTCCGATCCGATAGGAAGGGAAAGTCGTCGTTGGAGCGAAGTCGAGCAGCGGGAAAGGAGGTGGAGATCGGGTAGAGGGGAAGGTCAGAGATGAGAAGAAGAGCCGGGCCGTCTTGCGAATGGAAGTGTCATATTTAACGACTCTGATGGATGTGCGATCGAGGCAGAGCATGCGCGAAGGGACGTTTTCGGCGCCGCTCGCAGGGCATGGTCGCTGATTTGAGCAAGATTTGCGGCAGAGCTGCGGGAGCAGGTAATCATTTTGAATTTTTTTTTTATTTTCATTTCATTTTTTTTTTTGGCCGTGTAGGTCAACATTGTAATAAATTTTGAAGCATTAAACCGAAGTTTAATGTAATTAACTTGTTCATAATAACATGTTCTATTAATTTTTCTATACGGTGTCTAAACCTTTTGGGGTTGTTAGCTTTTTATTCAAGTAATTTCGTAAGTACTCATTTGCTATTAGTTCTAGTTGTCCTTGCTTAAATTAGTTTGAAATATATGCTTTTGTATGTATTAAATGAATGACGAAGTTAATTAATTTTTATTATTGTGTAGAGTTGTCCAAAATTTTGGTTTGATGTACTGTTAAAATAGTAGCATTATAGGCAATTGAGGAGTTACATCAATTTACTTTAAGGATGATTTGGCCTTCAAACTCGCTTGATTTTGTCGTTTAAGTTAATAATTTGTTACAAAATGATTGGTTGGCCACCCTCTTTTATGCTCCTATATGATGAAGAGTTATCTCTAGATAGTAAATTTTTGTCTACATATGCTGGTGGTAAATGTCATTCCTTGCAAGTGCTAGTTAACTCAAACTTACCGTAGCTTAAAGCAAAGGTTCTTAAAGCTCTTAAGTACGACAAATCCAAGTTTACAGTAAACCTTGTGTATTGTTTTCCAGTAGGGAACAAGTTCATTGCTTTATAAGTTGAGGACGATGAAGTCTGTGAAGTTGTGTTATCTCTTGTTGTTGGAGAACTGATGATTCTGTGTGTGGAAGTTGAGGAAATTGCAGGGGAGCAGTTCTGATGAAAATCTTTCATCTCGAATTTGTGGTTTTGTCATATTGGATCATAGAGTTGAGATGCATGGTCCTTCGTATGGCCAGTTACCAATGCTTACAAATATTAGGTGAGTTGTGAATTAAACACAATATTTGTTTGGTGAGTCCTACAACTAATTTTATTGTTCTTTTACTAATGATATGTTAGTACGATGCAAATTGATGCAAAAACAAAGTGAACTTAATTTAGCATTAACTCAATTTGTTAGATTGCACTATGTTAGCATTGATTCTGCTCGTTAAATTGTATTATGTTGTGTTTGTTGGCATTGAATCTCTGTTAACTTACTAGTATTGCAATCTCAGGAAATATTTTTTTTAATATAGCAAATTTCGAGAATAGATAATACATTGCTTCATTGATAGAAGATCATGTAGTACTGTGAGAAGGGAACAACAACACTGATCTACAGTAGAGAACATACATAATAGAGCAAACATAAGACAACTAGGAGCAGACCGCATCATTGCAATTAAGATTAAATATAAACTAAATATTACAAGCACGAACAAACTACAAAAAATTAGCTGTAAGACTCAAACCTCAAATATTACAGAACACTTACCCAACTCAACCTGCTCCTATGAACCTTCTTCATTGTCTCCAATTGCATCCCTTATATAGAGGAGGTTTATGCTACAAGACATTTACACTCAAATAAAATAATATTAATGCTTCCGACGACAACTACTCTGAAATTAAAATTCAAAATCAAAACCAAATAATTCACACTAATATACAACCAAACAAACGGTAAACAACTTAATGACAAAAAAAATTTACTGATCAAGCAGGCAAGCTCAGATGATGGGACATTACAACTTTCCAACACATGCATTTTTCCTATAATAAATCATGACACAGCTAATTCAACATCCTATGCTGATAATATTGAGTATGCACTAATTCTAATGCATAAACTAGCTAATATTGACTTAACATAACTTAATTTTCTGAAATAACTGAACATTTCCTTAGCAATTAGTTTCGACATCACAAAACCTAAACAAGATCAATAGTCAATAACTCTATATCAGTTGTTAACTTCAAAATTTTTCACTATAAAACTCTTCAGCATATCAATTATCTTAATTTGGTTTATACCAAAATAAAACTAAGTTCATGTGGTGACTTATAAAAAACCACCTATTAGGCTACTTTCCCATTTAAAAAAATAATTATTTAAGTGTAAGTCGCCCAACCAACAGGCGACTTACACTTAAATCGATTTTATTTTAAAAAAAAAATTCAGTGTAAGTTGCCCACTGAGTTAGCACTAAAATTTCAGTGAATGGGCGACTTACACTAAAATTCAATTTTTCCCAGAAAATATGCTAACGGCCGGTTGAGTCAGTACTCTTAATTCACCTGCCAGTCACTTGTTCAACGGGCGACTATGACTATTTTTAAATTTTATTTTAAAGATACTTGATCAAATAATTAACTTTATAATCATGCTTGCTTTAAAATTTTGCCCATACCCAAATGGGGATGCCATAGGTGATAAAATTGAGCTGTAGTGCAGACAAAACAGTGACTGCTGCCTCATTTTATTGACCTAAACCATAACATAGGTCACTTGTAATATATTTAATGATTAGTTTTATTTTTTGACGATTTTGAAACACTCATTGCCTCTCTGGGAGGAATTCATTATTATAAGAGGTTCTCATTCAGTAAGGCTCGCATGGATTCAACCTACCCAAATAATTTATCTTCTCATATTATTGAAGGGTCCTCCAAATCATTAATAACTCTCATTATTAAAAGACTTGTTTGCCTAAGAATTTGGGTGGCTTGAGTTTACCTTCCATTCAATCTTTGTATCCTGCTTATTCATGCTCCCTTATTCACAAACTTTATGATATTGATAGCTTGCTTGTTGTTTGGTGTAAAGCCAAATGATGGTCCCCTTGGAAAACTTTAAATAATAATCATACCAAATACTAGGCTCTTATTATGAAAATTACTATTAAAACTAAGAATTATTACACTTTTCACATTTCTACTAATAGTCACCTCTCTCTTTATTGGGACCCTCGGTGTAATGGTTCTTTATTTTGTGAGCTGGTTGATATCTCGACTATTGCCCACATTTTTCCTCCTCAAACCTCTTTAAAAGTTCTCATGAGAGTAAACTCTTGGAATCTTCCTCCTCAATTCACCCCTCATGTACAGGACGTTATAAAAGCCCTATCTATTAAGGATAATTCTTCTACCTGCTTGGCTTGGCAAGGTTCCAGGCATCCCAGATTCAAGGAATTTAATCATAATTACTATCAAGATTTACCGACGATTGTCTGGAATAATTTCATTTGGCGCGGATACTGTGCATTGAGATTCTCTTCATTTTCATGGCTTGTGGTTGGGGGCCTTAAAATAGTTGACAAGCTTATTTTGGGCAATATTTATGTGCCTTTCTTTGCAATTTATGTAATAGCATGCCTGAAAATGACTCTCGTCTTTTCTTTGAGTGTGATTTTTCATTCTGCTTAATATCTATGCTTATTCCTGGTATGAGCTCCTTTTCATGAAACCAAACTTGTTGTAATTTTTTAGTTCATTTTTAGTTTGGATAACATTCGGGCTATGCAGAAAAACTTCTATTTTTTGCTGATTTGTTCCACTTTCTATCATCTGTGGAGGGAAATAAATGCAAGGAGGTATGTCAATGTCATCGAAAGCTTATCAACTATACGTTTAAAAAAAAAAAACTGAGGTTCAAAATTTCTCGATGGAAAAGGTAGGAGGAAGTAATTGGCTTACTTCCATGAGCTGAATCTAGTTTCTCCCAAATATTATCTCGCTTGGTAGTTTTTGCAGCTTATGTTTATTATTTTTTGGCAATATGGGATTTGGCTTCGGTGATAGTCTGGACAATTTTATGTTATTTGTTGCTGGATTGTTGGCTTTTTTGGTGAAACTTGGGCAAGTCCTTAACGTGGATGGGCTGTTGGGGGAAATGTTATTATTCTCAGCTTATAAATTTTTTGTTAGCAACGGAGCTGGTTTTGCATGCTATTGTGGATATTTGATGCCTCCTGTTGGCTATTGCGGACAATGATGGATGGTGTAGATCTTCTTCTTTGTCTCCTTGAATATAGCTTGAATATTATAAGGATTTCTCTGTCTTCACTCTTCACTGCTAGATGTGGCTGGATAACAGATTTGAATTGCAAGGAACATCTCTTACAATGGTTGTGGAGAGTATTAAAATATTATGAAAGAAAGATTATTAAGTGCGGGGTCTGAATGTAAGATGCATCTAGATTTTATGAGGGTACACAATAAATACATAATGAATACACAATTTTTTATAAAATTGTGTATTTACTGTATATTTAATGTGTAACCTTATAAATCCGGATGATATAGACTCTACACGTAACAATCTCTGGATGAAAGGTAGGTGTTGGAGTGCGATCAAGTCAATTGACAATGATATCATAGGAAAAAAATAATGGTTGTTATCTTCATTTGATCATGATTGTTGATGGACAAACAAATGAATATATCAATGTTAGCTGACTAAAAAGTTGACAATAACAATAAATGTCAGTTTTAGTAGTAAGGTGATAGAAGGTAGTTGATATAAGCTTCATTTGAGGCAATTTTATTATTATTATGTCTTTTATATTGTAATCATAGTTTTTTATTTGACTATTATTTTTTCGTTGCTAAAAAAAAAAATTATCAAGAAGTTGTTTTCTATAATCACTTTTAAAAAATTATTTCCTCCACAATAATTTTATAACCACCTTTACGAAAGGACCCATAGTTGCATCCTAGTTGGAAAGAAGATCAGAAAATTAGAGAGATGGAGGGGAAGTTTGGATAGACAAAATCCCATATATGGATGATTGGATTTCAAAACAACATTTGGAGCTCTGGAGTTTTTAAAATTTTCTCTACTAAAAGTTCATCACAAATATTTATGAAAATGGCTTATTTATAGATTTTTTTTTTTGAAAGGGTATTCAAAAAACTAAACACTCCAATAGGAGTTAAAAAAAACCCCTTATTCAGTTGGTATTCTTCAAGAATCTTAGCATCTGAATGAACTCAAAAATAAGTAATTTTTTTCGTATTTTATCATCTTTTGGGGACATTTAAGACAGTTAAGTCAAAGTCACACACACATCACATACATAAGATTTGAACCTAAAATCTCTTGGTTAGTAGTCAAAGCTCCCAACCAACATACCAATATGAACTGCATATATTTTATCATCATTTTGACCAAATTATTATTTTACATATCCCTTCTCGCATGTTCTTTTCTTCCAAAAGTTTTTTAGAACAAAACTATGTTCTTGGTTTTCTAAAAAATTTTAACTTTCTATGTTAAATTGACATATTTTTGGGTTTTGTGAATTATCAAATTTTAAGAACCAAAATTTTCTAAAACTTTTGTACAGGTTGACAAAGAGCTTTCCTATATTTTCTTAATACTAAAAGCTTATCATTTGATAGAAAAAAATTTCTAAAATCATGAGTTTGTGAATATGTCCATTCCCTGTTTACAAAGTTTAACAGTTTTATATGAAATCGTCCAATTTTTTTGTTGTAAATGCTCCTCAAAGTGTATTTCTGAAAAAGAAAAAAAAAAGTCCTTGTTATTCGTTAATTCCTATGTTTGTTGTCGTTATTGAACAATTTGTTGAGAGATTTGCTTGGAAATCTTTTTTTATGGAGTGTTGAGCGAGGTTGACTTTGGATTATTAAACCCATCTATACAAATTCATGTGGGATTCTTCGAGGGACAATGGTTGTACTTATCAAAAAAAAAAAAAAATTCCATCAAAGACTTAGGGCAAGAAATTTCTCTTTTTGAAGAATATTAATTTTTGTCTTCCCAAAAAGTTGGGGAGATAACAAAAGCTACCAATTTTGATACATCAAAGGGAGTGTTGACTCTATGAACCATACGGCTCATGTGAAAAATTAATGATTTTATGATGACAAATTTTATAATTTATCATTTAATATTTCATTAGTTATTTGTTTGTGAGAAATCCAATTCTAACAATCATAAAATTGGAGTTCTCATATTTCGCAAAGCTAATTTGGAGGTTTTTCTCTTGGAGAAAGGCTAAAGGTTCAAATTCATGAAGACTAAGGGTCTATTTGGGAGTGTTTTAATAAATTCGGCTGTTGTGAAGTTATTTTGAGAAAAATAACTTACTATTTTGATTGCAAAAATAGCTTTTCATGGCATAAATTTTTGAAAAATATTTTAAAAAATGATAAAAAAAAGTAGTTGTCAAATAGAATTATAGTTATTGTGTGAAAAGTAAAGCAATTAGAAAGCTATTCTAAATAGACCATAAGTATATGAAGGCTTCAACTTTCTCATTGCTTTTTAAAACAGTTTCCTAGTACAAAATTTTCTAATTTAAGAAATTTTTTAATTAAAAAGTTATTTTAAAAAGCATTAAAAAAATTGTCCCAAACAAATTCGAAGTTTAGGTCCAAGAAGAAGAGTTCTTCTAATTTAACCTATAATTTTTCTTACAAAACACTTTAATAAATATTATTAAAAATATATAATGTTAGATCATTGAAGTGCATTTCCTTAAGGATTAAATCAATAAAATATCAATTTCAGCTCATCATGATTTTCATAATTTAAAATTTGTGTTGCTACAGTAATATTTATAAGTTGAGCAGACAAAATATTCTCACTTATAAAATAACAAAATGTTTTTATTAAATCCGGGACCGGAAGAATGGGAAAGGCCCGACAACACGTGTGCAATTCGGTACCGCGTATAATTATTATTTACGCCATAGACATTTTGGGTTTTACAATTCAGACCCTGACGGGGCCACGGGATTCCATTCCTGCCCCTAACGTGCAAAAAACAAAAAAAAGAATATAATGTCGCCTAATAATGGTATGGGCCACAGGACAGGATGGCTGAATGGGGCCCACGACTGCAAACCTCCAATGACCTTCTTCAGCCACGTGGGCAACGTGCTTATTTCTTAAAAAAACATGCTTCGAATGTTTAATAATTTTTAAATAATAATACTAAAATAAATTACATGTTTCGTACTGCTTTTTTTTTTGTAATTTTTAAAAATTTGTTATTGAGTTAAAAGTGTAATTTTTTAATTAGTTCATAGTTTATCTGAAATGCAAATGGGAATAATTTAGATGAATTACAAAATTATTATAATTAATAGAAAATTACCTAAATATGTTATATTGATGATTTCTAACTCTTCAAAATATTATCTTAAGAATTATTTTTTAAATAGTTTATAATGTTATCAAAATTATTGATATGATTAAAATATTACATTAAATTAGGGAGAATTAATCATCATACAAAAGATATTTTGGCGACATTAAATTTTATTAAGAACTTTTAGAAATTAAAAGCCCTTAAGACTTTGTTAAAAAAAACTTTTAGAAATTAATTATAAAATCAGGCAAATGTCAATTTCAATAAATTTACGATCGAAACATCATGCCCTTCGTGTTATTATATTAATGGCAAAATCATGTGATTTCAAGAAACGATGAACCCTAAATCAACCAAATCAGCTAAATCAAACCTGATTAAGAAACTAGCCAAATATTTCCTCTGACTCCCCTTGTAATGAGCTGCACCTTATAACCTTGTTTCTTGGTGCAATATCTTAGTTTTTTTGTTATTTTTTGCTCTAGATGTTGACTTACCAAAATTTTTGCAACATCTACATGTAATTTAATTGCAAACCATTGGTGGAGATAGAATGCTCTTGAGAAGATGAACATGTCTCCTAAAATAGTGACACTTTATTGCCATTTTCCTATAATCAAAATAGGAACTAAGAAAAACTTCAAAAAATTCTTGCAACTCCTACAGGCATCTATTTCATTGACCGTCTATTATGTTCAACTACTCTCAATGAGAGAATAATCTTGATACTAAGATTGTGACATGTCATCATTATTTTTTAGTAATAATAAAATTAGATCATAATTATTGTATGAATTATTTTTAACAATTATAATATTAGAGTTTTGATTTGTCAACTCTGTTAGACTAATGATATTAGGAGTTTTGAAACAATACCTAATAATTAGAGACCTTAGTGGTAGCTAAATTTAAATTTCTAATAATTATCTACTCTAAATGTAGATTATGGTCTATAAAATTAGTAGATTATAAGAATTTTTTTACAATATCTAATCATTTTGAATGATCAAATCAAATTAGAATCATTCAATAAAAATCATACTTAATTAACAAATCAAATTCACTATATGCACTCCATGGAGGAATTAAAAATTTTATTTTAAATATAAACTATTTAACAAGTATAATTTTAGAGTTAAATGTCATATCTTTAAAGCATATCTCTTTTTTTCTTAACTTACATGAGAGATATAGATATTATGTCAAATTAACCTAATTTTTAGTATGGCAACAAAAAAAAAAGGTTTTAATGGCCCCTCAAAGTAGTTGAATTTATTTTAAAGAAAGTTTTGGGTATTAAGATATTTTGGGCAAAATATTATTTGTAAGAGTTTAAACCCTATTGAATCTACTCTAAGATGAGCCTAATATATAAGTAATCAATTAAAATTTATATTGCAATCAACTTAAAGTAAATCTAATTAATTTTAAACTTAACCTAACAAAAAATCTGATCAAAATATTTCAAACTTTTTTTATTTTAAGTTGAATTCAATGAAATTTTTTATTAATTATTTACAAATTATATATATCATAAAATAAACTAATCATTTTTTAATTTATTTTAATCATATTTTAGGAGCCATTTGGTTCTATATGTTTTTAAAATGCCTGCATTTTAAGAAATTCAAAGTAATTAGAATTGCATGCAATTTAGAAATTTATGAGTTATTTGATTGCATGCAAATTAAATGTATTGAAATTTTTTATTTGTTATGATATATTTCAATGCATTTAAATACAATAAATGACAAAGAAATATGTCGTGGGGCAAGAGGGGATGGTGAACGGGATGAAATGTAAACATTTTGATATATGATGAATCTCCTGCACAAATATTTTGTTAAAAAAAATAAAGCTTTTGCATTTTGTATAAAAAATTTATGTCACAATATCTTAATATAATTTGTATCTGAATGAGCTTTAAAATTAGTCCATCATATGAAATTTAATTTGTATTAATTTGAAGTAAATTCAATAATTTTTAAGCCATTTTAATAAAATTATAATCAAAGAGAAATTTGAGCTTACATCTATCATAATATCCAAAATTTGAGAAGTATGTCTAATATTTAGTTTCTTAGGAAAATATGCCCAAAAGTTCCGTTCAAACAAAAATGGCCCAATTTTTACAGAGTTGCTCAAGTTTATATAAGTAACTTTTCGTGCTAGAAATTAAATGATTATTCATATTTTCAACGCCTTCTTCTTCTCTGATGATTCATATTTGTGAGTAATAATTCTATGGTTGTTTTTCAATGCAACATTTTCAACGATCTCTGTGTCCATCTTCAGCTATCCAATGATTGTTGTTGAAGTTTAGTGATTAATGTTATGCATTTATATCATAAACTCTAAATCTAGAAGGATATTAGATAGGTGATTACCCGTTTTGAATATTGCTCAAAATTTATTTTAATCGTAATTGATATATATTTGACCCATGATTGAATGTGCTTTAAAGTTTATTAAAAGCATGTTTGTATTTTGGATTTAGGGTAAAATAATAGCCGAAGAACCTTCAACCATGTATTGAATATGGTTCGATCAAGGTTGACAATAAGTTTTAAGCAATGTCATCATAAGTTTTGAATGATAGTCAAAGAAGTGCTTTAATCAAATTTTTAATATAGTATAGTGCTTAGTCATGTATTCATGAAGCTTCAAACAAAGTTTGAATTTATTTTTTTGGTACTCATTTGAGTTGTATTGCTATGAATGCATATGTTTGGGTCACATCAAAATCTAGGGGTGTGATAGTAAAAATTGTTAGGCATTTCAAATCATTTGAGATTAAAGATGTTATTGTGTTGAAAATAAGAGGTAAGCATATAAAACATATGAGTGTGTGGATGTTTTCTCTTATACATGTTAAAAGATATTACAAGTATTTTTATAGGTGTGTTTTCTTTAGCTGATGTGATGTTAGTTTTATTCAATGTATTGTTGAAGATCAATGCAAAGCTTTGTAGCTTGAATTCACAATTACAAATTGAAAATACACCTGTAATTATTTTATAAAAATGGTTTCAATCATGGCACTAAAGAGTATATTTTATAGTGATATATATGTAGTCATATTTGGGCACTTCATGGTGATATATTTATTGTCAAATTTGGAATATATATATATATATATATATATATATATATATATATATATATATATATATATATATATATATATATATATTGTGTGTGTGTGTGTAATCAAGTTTGAGCACTTTATAATGATATAGATATGATCAAATTTGAGCACGTCATAGTAATTTAATTGTGTTTTAAATATCGCTATTGTATTCAATTGTATCAAATTTTTTGTCAAATTTATATTTTCATTATCAAAAAATGAGCATAATTTTGCATTTCCATTACAAAAAAATAGAGATTGAGATTATGAATATTTTGAATATTTATTTGAGATTTTTTATCGGATAGATTTAAAAAAATAAGAATTTTTATCAATTCAAAATTTTATTTTAACATCTAAAAATAGTATTTAATTAAATTAAAGCTTCAAATATTGTTATATACAATCTCTAGTAATTTGATTAATTTCTAAAAATATGAATTTCTACTTAGTAGGATTTTTTATTTCCTACCGTTAGGATATTTTGATACTTCTGAATTAAGCTTAATTATGCTTTATTTACTGCTATACATTATAAAAGATAAGTGAAGACTGGTTGACCCATTGGTTAGAAATTGATTGACCTGTATAGGATAGTAAGCTGACGGGCTTTTCTTTAAATACTATGATTGGATATTATTCTCTACTGATATAATGATATAATGATACAACGATTGAGAGTTATAAAAAGTTATTACTATGGTGACAGATAAAGAGTGACGACTTTGTTTACTAAGTCAATGATTATTGACTACTGATTACTGATTACTAAAAAATATCATGATAGCTAGAACTTCTTACTTGTTTAGTATGATTGCTGAAATGTATGTTATTGATTCGTTATTACTGTACGACTTTATTGATACTGTATTGATTTACTATCAATGTACGGATTTCCTGTTATTATATTATTTTATTGCTACAGCCATAGAATTTACTGGTACCGATACAGACACTGATGCTATTATTGAACTGTTATTGATACCACAACTGATTCATTGTTATTATTATTTTTATTATTGATTCATTATACTAATACTGAGTATGTGACATACTAAGCACATGATATACTAAGCATGTAATTAGGATACTTATTTGATACTGATATAGAATAATTAGATGACATATGTACATCATTATAGGATTTTACTACATTGATATGATTCCGACAGTCTTTACCGATGCTTTGATTTTACTGCTTTATATGATTGATATACTGATATGATAATTATTTTATCAATTCAACACATGTACTGTTTTACTAGTTTTCCTACTATATTATTTTATTAGCTTTTATTCAATACTATTTTACTATTTACAGACTTTATTACTACTGCATGTGAGTTTTACTATTTTTATATTGATTCAATGATCATATGGTGCTACTGCTATGATTTAATTGTTGACATGTATATTACTCATTTATCGTGCTTTGAGTTCAGTTATAGATTTTATGATTTTAGGTCATGTAAGAGATTCAACAGTGTAAGACTGATCAAGATTTGTCAGGTTCTATTTTTTATTTTAGTTATTATTTTGTACTTATAAATGAAAGGATATATTGTGATTATATAATTTCTGAGTATTATATATGATTTGTTTTTGAGTCAATAAATATAGATGTGTATTGATTATAAAATTTATTTTTATTATTTATTAGTAATAGATAAAATTTGATAGCTCTTATTGTTGTATGATTAAAGATAAAAAAAGTATTATTCTAAATTAGATTATGGGGTGTGATATTTTAATCCTAAAAAATTCAAGATATAATTATGAAAAAATAAAATAATAATTATATTTCTTCAAATTTGAGTGTGATGGTATAAAAATTTCTCCTAACCATTCGCTCTATTTAGGGGTGTCAAAATGCGTTTTTTGGTCGGGTTCGGGTCAACCTGAAATTGACACGCTTCAACTAATCTAACCAAAACCTGACATGATTAGGCAAACAAGCCAGGAATTCTAACTCGGGCTTGACCCACTAACTAAGGTTGAGAGTAGGGTAACAAGCGAGCAAAGGTGCGGGCTAGGGGGCGAGCTTAGGTGCGGCTATGTGGCTGGGTGCAGGTATGTGGGTGGGGTGAGGGCGATGCAAGTGCGGCTGGCTACACAGGTACGATCATACAGGTGGGGTGTGGATGCGTAGGTAGCGCACAGAGCGCCAAACTCTGTGTGGGTACGGGAACACGGGTGGGTAACTAGAACTCGGGTTAAATTTGGGTTAGCGGGTTGATCGGACTTGACTCGATTTTTCAAATAGGACATAAACTGGAACCTAAATCTGACCCATTTGTTAAATAGGTTGCCTCAAACCCAAATTTTTTGGATCATATTCGAATCTAATTATCGAGTCGGGTCAATAATTAACATCCCTAGCCCCATCAATTTTAAAGCATTTTTCATGATTTAATTCTCCGGTGTTTCGAACCAGATTTGGCAGAGTTTTTTGGAGAGATATATGAAAGTTCGATAGAGATGTTAAGCCTTGATGAACTAGTCTCGAGGCTAACCAAAAGGAGGGGGTGAATTGGTTATTTTAAAAATTTGTGAGCAACAGGAAAGATCTTTTCGATAATTTGCAGCAAAAATAAGTAAACACATAAGTGAAAAGATCAACCATAAATTTCAACCAAGCAAATAATTATAGAAAAGTAAAGTGCAGAAAATAATCAGAAAGAGCATACCAGATTTTATAGTGGTTCGGTCAACTTGACCTACGTCCACTCCCCAGAGCCTCCCCTCCGGGTATTGCACTAACACAAAAGTGACTTTCCTTCTGCTCCCACAGCAAGGCGAAGAAGCCTGTACAAAACTCCTTTCCACCAACCCGGTATCATCCTAGACAATCAGACCAAATCACCAAAAATAAAAACTTACCTAACTTGATCTGGCGGCTGAGAATTTTTTGTTTAAGTCTATCATCTTGTATGATATTTATATCATCCAGGACAATCAGCTTAATCAAACTGACTTAACATGATCGTCCTAATTAGGGTTTCATGTACGTCCAGAGCAGTGCTCAGGATGATTTTGTGTGGTTTTGAACTAATCGTACAAGACGATAGAGATATCGTCCCAGACGATCAAGTCATTTTGAGATCGTCCAGCACAAGTTCCTCTGGACGTCCAGAGCTGTCTCCTGGATGAAATTCCTAAATTACACTAATCGTCTCGAACGATCGCAGAATCATACGGGACGATCAGAATAATCCGGGACGATCAGAATCGTCCAGGACGATTAGAACAAATTTTTTCTACTAATCATCCAGGCTGATACATGTGATTTTGAACTGATCGTACAGGACGATCTATCATCCTGGACGATATTGGCCGACCAGTTGAGATTTAGGGCAAATTTTGAGCCCTCCTATAAAATATCTTTTTCTTCCAACAAAAAAATTTTTTTACCACTTTTCTTTCCAAAGAAACCTTGAGAGAGAGAGAGAGCTTGGGAGAGAGAGAGGATCTTGTCAGGGAGAGTTTATGAGGGATTCACAAAGGTTACTCCAAGCAAGGATCAGAGTCTTCTTCTCCGTTCGTCGTCTCTCATCTTGTCGGTGTTTTCTGTGGAAGGATCGTTCACAAGAAGATTCGGGTTCTCTGCCTGCTTCATGAGGAAGCGAAAGGAGTTCAGGTTCTCTGCCTGCTTTAGGAGGAAGCGAAAGGAGTCTGGGTTCTCTGCCCTCTTTAGGAGGAAGCGAAAGGAGTTCAAGTTCTTTGCCTCACCGGGTTGGTGGAAAGGAGTTTTGTACAAGCTTCTCCGTCTTACTGTGGGAGCAGAAGGAGAGTCACTTTTGTGTTAGTACAATACCCAGAGGGGAGGCTCCAGAGAGTGTACGTAGGTTAAGTTGACCTAACCTCTATAAAATCTGGTGTGCTCTTTCTGATTATTTTCTGCACTTTACTTTTCTGTTATTATCTGCTTAAGTGAAATCTGTGGTTGATCTTTTTACTTCAAAAGCTGGAATATCATCCAGCACACAGCTCTGGACGTATATGTGATAGGCACTGGATGATCAGGATTTTAACACATCGTCTCGTATGATCCTGCAATCCTGAAGCGGGCAGAGAACCCGGATCTTCTTGCAAACGATCCTCCCACAGAAAATACTGACAAGATGAGAGACGACGAATAGAGAAGATGACTCTGATCCTTGCTTGGAGCAACCTTTGTGAATCCCTCATAAACTCCCCCTCACAAGATACTCTCTCTCTCTCTCTCTCTCTCTCTCTCTCTCAAGGTTTCTCTGGAAAGAAAAGTGGCAAAAAAAATTTCTTGTTGGAAGAAAAAGATCTTTTATAGGAGGGCTCAAAATTTACCCTAAATCTCAACTGGTCGGCCAATATCGTCCAAGAAGATCACTAGATCATCCTGTACGATCAGTTCAAAATCACATATATCAGTTTGGATGATCTGGTTCTTCTGGACGATTAGTAGAAAAAATTTATTCTGATCATCCCGTACGATTCTGCGATCATCTGGGACGATTAGTGTAATTCAGGATGTTTATCCAGGAGACAGCTCTGGACGTCCAGGGGAACTTGTGCTGGACGATCTCAAAATGACTTGATCGTCCAGGATGATATCTCTATCGTCATGTACGATTAGTTCAAAATCACACAAAATTGTCCTAAGCACCGCTCTGGACGTACATGTGAAACATGCATGATGATATCAAAATGACCTGATCGTCCGGGATAATATGGGTATCTCCCGTACGACTAGTTCAAAAGTAGGAATATCATCCAGTACACAGCTTTGGACGTACAGGTGATAGGTACTAGACGGTCAGGATTTTTAACACATCGTCCCGTACGATTCTGTGATCGTCCAGGATGATATGATCAAATCAATCAGACCTTAATTACTTTCCTTAATCACCAGATAAATTTAGGCATGATTGTAATGGATCATCCAGGATGATACACGTATCGTCCGGGACGATCAGACCAAATCACCAAAAATAAAAACTTGCCTAACTTGATCTTGCGGCTGAGAATTTTTGATTTAAGCCTATCATCCTGTACGATATTTATATCGTCCAGGACGATCAACTTAACCAATCGACTTAACATGATCATCCTAATTATGGTTTCTATTTTTACTGGATCATCTAGGATGATGTTAATATCGTCCAGGACGATCTGAAATAAAAATGAACAGAAACTCTAATTCACTCAAGCTCTCCCCCTGAGTGTGTGTGTGTAAGGTTACTTAGCTAGGGGATCAGTTACAAAATATTTGACTCAATCAAGATGAAAACAGTATATTGGACCTAAATTTCAAAACAGACTGACTCGATCTTGGACTGGCTTGAACTTGCAATTGATCCTGCGTACCTGAAAGATTAAACAGACAATCAGAAATAGAAATATTTGCTATCATCAAAATCGTAACCCTTAAAACCATATTTGCAACAATATACTTTGCTAGGGTTTCTTGCAAACCCTAGGTGTTCTTAAGATTTTTTCCCTTTTTCCCCCTATTTTGAGGTTTTTTTTAATTTTACTTTCCTTTTCAAATTATATTATGGATTACTCCACTGATTTTCCCCACTTAAGTCTGTTTATCTTTCGGGTATCTCATCCAAAAAGATTTATTTAGGTCCGAATGATTGGTTGTGGCATTTGACTTCTCGTCAAACTTCTTCCAAAGACTTCTCTGTTTCTTTTGTTCCTCCTCTAGATAATCTTGCTCATTATTTTGAAGATGATGTTTCAGATGCTTCTAAAGCTTGGGGGTTAACTCTGGTAGGCTATTCCTTAGAAAAGAAGCCTTTTTATGAGGCATTAAGATCTATCATGTTAAAGGCATAGAAGTTAAAAGATACAGTTAATCTTCTTTTGTTAAATAGGGCTTCTTTCTGCTTAAGTCTTCTTGTCTTGAAGATTTTGATTTAGTTTGGATGGGGGGACCATGGTTATTCTTTGGAAAACCTTTCATTATTCAACATTAGTCCCCTTTATTTCGTCTAAAAATAGAGAAGTTTGTATCAATTTCTCTTTGGATCAAAATTTTGGATTTGTCATTAGTTTGTTGGACACCTGAGGAGATTTCAAAGATTACAAGTTTGATAGGTATTTTTATTGCTGTAGATTCTCTTACAACAAAATAATCGAAGGTTACTTTTGCTCGAATATGTGTTTGGTTTATAAATATTCTCCTCTTCTTGAGGAAATAAAAGTTTTTGTTGTTGTAATTATTATTTGTTAAAAGTTATTTATGATTGAAAATCTGAGCCTTATTTGAGTTGTGGTTCTATTATTCATCCTTCAAATTTCTGTCATACTAATCCCCAAACTGAAACTAATCCTTTTAATCCTATTCTCTCCTCCTGTCAATTTATTCATGGCTCTTTGTTGGTTGGATCTTCTTTTCCCATTTTTGTTACTCCTGTTTATGCTTCCACTTCTTCTGTGATAGATTATTATTATGGAATGATCTTCTTAATATTGTTGGTAACATTTATGCTCTATGGGTTATGTTGAGGGATTTTAATTGTTGTAGATTCTCCAATGAAAAATCAAGTGGTATTATTATTCCTAATAGTAAGTTGTGTGACTGTAATAATTTTATTTTCAATATTGGTGTTCAAGATATTTCTTCTGTTAGTTTTTTTAATACTTGGTTTAATCAAAGGAGTGATAACCCTATTCATATTAAACTTGATAGGGTCTTGGTGAATGATTATATGTTGGAATCTTTTTCTTCTTCTTTTTATTGTGCGGACAAATAGATGTGTTCTAATCACTCACCTCTTCTTCTTAGATATAATCATGTGGCTAACTGTAGTCATAGATTTCTTTTTAAAAATTTTTTGTGTAAGAAATCAAAATTTTGGGATTTACTTATTAATGCTCTTTTCTTCTGCTCTTATGGTAGTCCCATTAATGATTTATATTCAAGGCTTCATAAGCTTAAATGTTGTATTAAGAAACAACCTTTGGTTTCCTCTAAATTGGTTTCTAATGAAATTAAGGCACTTTAGATAAATCATGTTTACTGTTGGAAAGATGTCAGAGTTCTCCTCTTGATCCTAAGCTTAATGCTTCTTTAAAAGAGGCAAATTATCTTCTTAGTTATAATGTGTCTTTATGGTCTTCTTGGATTATTCACAGAGCTAAGGCTCGGTGGTTTTCTTGTGGACAAGAGGATTTGAATTTTCTTTATTCCAAAATTTGTTGTAGAAATAATAAGAGTAGCATAAAGGTTATTAAAACCTCTAAAGGGGTTCTTTCTGATCCTTTTTGCATTTCAAATGCTTTTGTCCAGCATTTTAAAATTTTCTTTAATTCCCCAAAACTTGCTCTTGCTTTGTCCAATTATACTCCTGTAGGTAGAACTATTCATGCTTCTCTTTTACCTTCTCTTACGGCTACTATTTCTTTTGATAAGGATAAGAAGGTTATTTTTCTACTCCTAATTTTTTGCTCCAGGTCATGATGGTTTTACTTTTGAATTTTTTAAAAATTCTTGGGAGATTGTGGGCACTTCTTTTTGTAAGGCTATCTTATATTTTTTTTCTCTACTTGTTTCATGCCTAGGGTTGCTAAAGCTTCAGATATTACTCTAATTCCTAAGAATATTCATGCCTTTTGTATTTATTATTATAGTCCAATTTCGTTGGGTAATGTTTTTTATAAAACTATTGCAAAAATTTTGGCTAATCGTATGTAACATATTATGCCCTTTATCATCAACCAAGTCAAGTAGGGTTTATTAAGAAGAGGATTTCTTTTGATAATATCTTACGTGCTTTTGAAATGTTAAGGGAATTTAATAATAAAGTCCAATTTAAGTAGTTTTGTGTGAAACTTGGTATTCAAAAAGCTTTTGATACTGTTTCTAGAGATTATTTTCTTCATAGGATGGCTCAAAAAGGTTTTCCAAAAAATTTTATTGATTGGATTAAGGGTTATATTGAAGATATTTTCTTCTCTGTGGCTATTAATGGTGCTCTAAAGGGGGGTTTTAGCTTGTCTTATGGGCTTCAACAAGGTTGTCTTCTTTCTCCTTATTTATTTTGCATTGTTATTGATGTTTATCTAATTTGTTAGATGAAAAATCTAATACTGTGAATTTTGAGGGAATGAATGCTTGTGAGAATTTTATTTCTGACCTCTTGTATGCAAATGATGTCCTTGTTTTTGGTAAGGCTTCTATTCTTAATGCTTAAAAACTTTAAGATATTTTGGATTATTTTTTATAGGATGGCTCAAAATGGTTTTCCAAAAAATTTTATTGATTGGATTAAGGGTTATATTGAAGATATTTTCTTCTCTGTGGTTATTAATGGTGCTCAAGAGGGGGGTTTTAGCTTGTCTTATGAGCTTCAGCAAGGTTGTCTTCTTTCTCCTTATTTATTTTACATTGTTATGGATGGTTTATCTAATTTGTTAGATGACAAATCTAATACTATGAATTGAGGGAATGAATGCTTGTGAGAATTTTATTTCTGACCTCTTGTATGCAAATGATGTCCTTGTTTTTTGTAAGACTTCTATTCTTAATGCTTAAAAATTTTAAGATATTTTGGATTATTTTTCTCTCTATTCAGGCCTTTTTGTTAATCATAGTAAAAGTATGGCCATTTTCTTCAAAGAGTGTAATATGCTTGATAATATTTATCAAATTCTACATATTAGTATGACTCAGAACAATTTGAAATATCTTGGTTTGCCTATTTCTAGTAAAAGGCTTACCTTCTCTAATTTTCAACCTTTTCTTGGTAAAATTATTGATCTTCTTGCTGATTGGAAAGCTAAACTCTTAGCTTTTGTTGGTAGATTGCATTATCTTAAATTTAATATTAGTAACTCTATTTCCTATTGGATTAGAGGTCTTCTTCTTCCTAAATCTTATTGTAAATTCATTAGAAAGATTTGTTCGAATTTTTTATTTCATGGTGATATTTCTATTAGAAAAATTCATACTGTTGCCTGAAAAAATGTTTGTATGCCTAAGATTTTTGGGGTTTGGGCACCGAATCTCTTTGCTTTATACTTTGCTAGCTTATAGTTGTTCTCTTATTTGGCAGATTTTAATTGGCTCTAACCTTTTGTCTAGTTGGGTGATTTATAAATATTTGTCTCTATGGAAGCCTCCTCCACTTAATGTTCTGCTTATTTGAAATTCATTTGCTTTATAGCAAGAAGTATTAAATGTAAAATTTTTTTTATTATCAATCCTAATAGTTCCCTATCTCTGCTTTGGGATCCTTGGTGTAGAGGTAGAGCTATCCAAGAGATAATTGATATAAATTCTTGTTATTCTCTCTGATCTGCTTCTGTTAAAACTTTGATTATTTTTGGTGTTTGGCAGTTGCTGGACTTCTTTGATATAACTGTTTCTTCGGTCATTTCATCCATTCCTATCTCTAATCGATGGATACTTGAGTCTCTTGGGTAGGGGTGAATCTTCGTCCTTTTAAAATGTTTCATGCAGTTTTTTATGATGGTTTATCTAAGGAGGAACGATATTCTTTTATATGGCATTAATGGTTTGGAATGAAATTTTCTTGTCTTGCCTGGATGGCTGTGTTAAAAGGTTTAAAAATTGCTGACATTCTTTGTAAAAGAAATTTAAATGTACCTCAAACTTGTATTTTATATACCTCAAACTTCTTTGAGTGTGGTTATTCTTTCGTTATAATTTCTAGGTTGATACCAAATTTGAATCATTTTATGCTTAGACCAAACCTTCTTCAAGTATTAGATTTTATTATGAATTCTAATATGGAGAAGGATCCAAGGAATTTAATTTTTCTAATCACGTGATGCTCTATCTATTTCTTGTGGAGAGAATGAAATAATAGAAGATTTGCTACGAATCATAAATGTGTGGTAACAATTGATCAGTTGATTAAGAATGCCATTGTTGTAAAGATTGTTTCTAGGAAATCATTTCATAATATCAAGCATTTGGTCATATAGTCTGCTTGGCTATTATTGTTTTAAAGTGGAGATTCTGCAGTTGTCTTTCTATTGGTCGTTCTGTTATTGGTGTTTCTGATGGATCATTTGGAATGTGTTGAGCTATAGTTTATATGTTGACAATATGATTAAGGTTACTTTTTTGATAAAGAAGATCTAGCTGGTCTTCTTCTTTTTGGATGGCTTAAAAATATTTTTCTTAAGTTTTGGCCGGTTATTGGGACTATGATGAACTTGTTTTTACTTAATTCTTACCTTGAAACGTTTGCCCGGCAACCAATTTTTAATTTGGAAGGCCAGCAACCAAGGAATTTGCCTCTTTTAATCAAGTTTGTTGTTTTATGGCTCAAAGGCGAGGCTGCCAACTGTTGTGCTATGTAGCCATTTTTTTGAATTGTGCCCACTTCTTTAGATTATCTCTCATGCTTTGGATGAGCTTAATAAACTATTCTAAGTCCCTTAGGAGTTTCTTATTTGTTTAGAACTTTTTTTTAGATGTTTATTAACTTTAATGCTTAGTTTCTTTCTCTGGAATTATAATTTTTTTTTAATTTTCCTTTTGATTGTAATCTTTTTGGTAAACTATTCATTATTTGAATAAAATTAGACATAATTGACCCTTCCTAAAAATGGTTGCGCCTTACGCGTGACCAACCGACGTACAGCTGCACACTAGCACTGTAGCCCACTTGCAGGTAAACGAAACAATCTCCGCAATATGGAGCCCGCCGGTAGACCGGCTCGGCGGTAAGCTGACTCGCCCTTTCAATCGGAGATAATAATTTTTAACAAGGGCCCACCTCAGCCAATCCGCCGGTGCTCGCCGATTCCATAAACCAAGAAAATTTGTCCTTTCCTTGACTAAGCGAAAGGGAAAATTATTACGTCCGGTGTCCGGATTCGTCCGGAGACGAATCCAGACACGTCACGTCACCCGGACCCAGTGCATTTGGGTGATGTGACGCATCCGAATTCATCTCCGAACGGTCCGGTGACCGGACGTAATAATTCGCCCAGCGAAAGAGGGGCTATTTTGGCTTCATTTGGTTATTTGGTACTTTTGTAAAAGGTAGTTTTAAGAAACATCGGTTTAGAAAAAGGAATTTTCTAACAGAGAAGCATATATAAAAAGCTTTTTCAAAACAGCAGAAAAATGAAAAAAATGGAGTTATTGGGAATGAGATTTGACAAACCAAACAGTAAAGAAAAATAAATTTTACTACTTAAAAAAGAAATAAGAGTCAAAAACGTCCAATCAAATTAGGCCGAAGGTCAATTTGTTTGTCCCTATAATGGCCCTGAGTAGCTTCACCCGTAATTTTCGAAGAAATTCTGATACTTCGACGTAATTTTCTTCACAGGTTCTCAGTTCCCACTCTCATGTCCACTCTGTCCGCGTATGCTTTACAGGCTGTCATCAGCCCTCCTAACCCATTTATATATAGGCTCTCCTCCCTTATCCCTCCTCCTTCCATCGCCAAAAGCTCTAAATCTTCGGTCTGGACATCACCGGAATATTCCATTGCGTCGCAATGGGGATGTGTTCTTCGTGCGAGGCGACGACGGTGGCGCCGATTACGACGGCGAAGCTAATCCTCATTAACGGCGAGCTTCGTGAGTTCGCCTGTCCGGTGAAGGCGGCGCACGCGCTGCAGAAGGATGAGGAGTTCTTTGTATGTGACGCCGATGATATGGAGTTCGGCGGATTCGTCACGGCGGTCCCCGACAACATGGAGCTCCGTCTGGGGCAGATCTACTTCGTGCTGCCGCGATCGATGCTGCGGCAGCCTTTACAAGCGGCGGACCTCGCGGCTCTCGCTGTGAAGGCCAGCTCGGCGCTCATGAGAGCAGCGCCGGGTGGGGAGACGCAGCTGGTGTTCTCGGAGACGAGATCTGAGCCGGCTGAAAGAACACCGGAGAAGAGACGGCGGAAGCGGAGCGGTGGATCGGGGCGAAGTTTTGAGTCAAATCTGAATTCGATTATGGAATGAGGAAGGTTAGATTGGACAAAAACGAAGATTCTTTTAACGGGAAATAGGAACGATTCCCGTCCCTGGAATCGGCGGGGGCGAAAGGAATGTGAGTCGATTTGATGAGATCGATCGGAGGATAAAAGCAGGCTGGTACGATCAGATTGTTTATAGTCATGCCGTTCCGCAAGGCGGAGAGCGGCTCCGCCGCCTTTGTTCTCATGATTTTCTTGTAAGTTTTAGAAAGAAAATGAAAGAAATGGATACAGATCTTGGATCATTTGGGACTGGCTTTTTTGCCTTCCCATATTTTCAATCAAAATGGAAGCTGTGATTAGAGGCGGAATCTGCCTCTGTTTTTTTTATTAGGATGGACAAAATAAAACTGTCAAATATATAAGTTAATATATGAAATAGAAAAATTAAAATTTTCTTAAGAATTTGAGCAATAGTATTTATTGAAGATGGACAAGATAATTAAAATATTTATTTTAAAAAAATTCATTTGAGTGGACAATTGTAATTCTTCTTGATTTCATCCGATTCAAACAAGATAAATGATGTCACCAAAAAATTCATCTTGATCGGAGACAAATTTCGATGAAAATATGAGATTGAGATTTCAAAAATTAAAATAGGAACTATCTGATCTTCAATTTTAGCAAGCTTATAGTCAAATTGAACATCTTAAGGAGACAAATCCAACGACATTAAATTTTATCCAATATGAACCCAATTGAGTCCAAACCAAAGATCCAAAGTCTATTTGAAACTTCAGAATATTAATAGACTATCAAATGATATCCGAATATGGCATGCTTATAGTCGAATAGAGCGGCTCAACGAGACGAATCCAACGAGCCCAAGATCACTCATTTTTGACATCTTTAGGGCATTTAAATGATTGATAAACACTTCATGATCAAGGGGATCACTGTGAGCCGTCCGATAGACAACTCCCAACATCCCCTTGATTTTCTCCATGTTTACTAAGTATATCACTCGCAAAAAATTATAAATAGATCTCATTCTTCACATGAAAGGGGGAAGGAAAAGAAAGAAGAGAAGAGCTCTGAGGATGAAGCTCCACCCAGTAATGGCGGAGGGAGGGGGGGGCAAGGGAGGGCACGTGCCCCCCCTAAACGCCTATTAAGGAACCCCAATATGCTCTCTCTCTCTCTCTCTCTATTTTTGTTTTATATTTTTTCTTCTACATCAACATTTTAATTATTATTTATGTGACTTTTCTCATTTCTAATATGAGATTTTTTTTTCTCTTATAATTTATTCTTTTATCATATATTTTAAAGCTAATATTTTTATTATTTTTAATTTCTTTACATATGTAATTTCATGCTATTTAAATATAATAAAAATTCATATGTTAATTTTTTTAATTTTATAAAAATATCATATAATTTTATAAAAATATCATATAATTTCATGTTATATAACTTTTATAAATATTATATAATTAGGATTTATTTGAGACAATTTTTTAATTGCTTTGCTATTAGATAATAATCATTTTTTTTGTTACTGTTTTCTAGCCATTTTTCAAATATTTTTTATAGGCGAAGTTTTTTTACGTCCAAAGTAGCTAAATTAATTTTTCTATGCTACCAAAGTTTTTTTATTGTAAGTTGTTTATTATTTTATATTTAATATTCTACATTCATAAATAATAATTTGAAAAAAAAAATTAAAACTACCTATGCCGGTCCCAAGCCTACATGTAAAAAGTTGAGGGAGAATTTAAGAAAATTAATTTAGGCCCCCCCCCTAAATATATTTTCTGGCTCCGCCACTGCCACCCAGGCACCACCGCCAACCAAGTCGTGCCACCAGGCTGCTGCTGTCGAACCTCTGGCCAACCATCGTTGTCAGACCTCGATATGGATACCACTAACGAGCCTTCTTCCGACCATAGTTGCCCGCCGATTATGATCATTCTAACCACTGTCGCCTGCTAACTATGGTCCTTCCGACCACCGTCACTCGTCGACTACGATCTTTCCGACCATCATCACCCGCTAACTACGGTCCTACTAATCAAATGAACATACCGACACTCTCTTAAGAGCAGCTGTCATTCCATTCTTCGACTATGTACTATATTATATACAGTGTATATTTGCTACATTGAGCGAACTCCCTCCTCCAAGGAAGGGCATCATTTGTAATCAACAACTAATACTAGTAGAATCATTTTAACTGTGTAAGATCCCATGATTTTTTTCTCTTTTCAAGATTTTACACGTAAAAATTATGCTGTCTTTTCTGATTGATACACCCATCTCTTTTATATATTTGTGTGATGGATCTTCGTACAAAGTTAGGATGTTAAACTCTATATTTTTCTACTGTGGCGAATATTCTAGGCCGCAATAATAAAAAATCAGGATCTGCAGAAATTAAAAGTAGTTGGGCACCACTGATAACAACCCAGATTCTAATCTTAATAAGGACGCAAGTTTCAAAAATGGTATATTTTTTTTCTCGTTCTTCATTTCTTCATCTCCTTCTTTTGGGCTCCTTGGATTTGTCAAGTCCAAGTATCTGAATGAAAAGAACTCCTTCCTGAATGTGTGTTTCTTTTCTCTTTGGATTTTCAAGTCATCCAAATTTGAATTTTCAAATGAAAGAAAATCTCTCCTAAGGGATGTTTTCTTCCTCTTTAGAATTCAAATTGGATATTTAAATCTCATTTTAGTTAAACTTTCACAACACTTTGAATTTTAAATTACATATATAAAATAAAAAAGACTCTAATACAACATGTATGGTTATCCTAATCAGTTTATATAAAATCATCTAGAAATTCCAAACATGTGTATAAATAATTTGCTCACATTTGAGCACAATCACACTTGACCATGCTCTTTTAAATTTTTAGGAGGCTAGGCATTTAAAACACTTCCAAAAAGTTTTGTTAATTATAATTTAATTATACACCTTTTCTTTTAGCCCTACATGAGCATGACAACATGTAGAAGATTTCATTATCATCCAAATCATCCTAACCTAGAAAAATCTAGCACCCATCACACCATATCGCAGGTAACATGGCAAAGGAAAATATTATATCATAAGCAATCACAATAATCAAGTCATTACAACCAGCAGCAGTGAAATTCGCAAAAAATCTCAGCACACAAATAGCAGAAAAGAAAGAACACCAGTCTAGCCTAAAATTAGGATTGCATGCCCTAACAAACCATCTAAAGTGTGTGCGTCAGGCTGTGTGGCTTGGATATGTCGTAGGTTGGATCCTTGTTGGAGTTTTCTAGTGTTTTTTTTTATTTGTTATAGACTAAAGGGGTTTTTAGTTTGAGTTTAAGTATTAATATTTTAACATTCATTTTATGATGAATTTCATTTGTTGAGTGATTATTATCTTTATTTACATGAGGATCGTGAGTTTATTTCACCCTTTTTAGGGCTAAATTAATAGCCTCGTAGGTCCGGGTTATCCAGTAGTAACCAATATTGTTTAATTAATTTAGTTAGTTTAAATTAACTATTGATGATTTTTAATTAATTATTGTTAATTTGATTCATTAGATTGATCATTTTTTTTGTTTGCCATCAATTAGTTTATGGGGTTGTCATAACGGGCACGAGAATTAAGGTCTTCTTAAGACACGTAGCCCCACAACTTGAGGTAGTTCGTCCTAAAAACCTAGTTGATGTAATTGTATTAATGATTTAATTTTAGTTAACTAATTAATGATTTGTTAATTTTATAGTTTTTACTCTATTGAATTCACTCGTAGTGTTGTTATAATGCACATGAGAACCAAGGTCTCCTTAGGATACGTAGCCCCACAGCTCGAAATAGTTCATCCTAAAAACTTCATCAATGGAGTGTTTATTATGTATTTTGGGATTGGTTATCTGATTATATTGATAGGGTTGATATTTTGTTAGAATTTTAGTCATTTATTTAATTTTCAGATTTTATGAATTATTTTAATTCATTAAATAAATGGTCTAATTTTAACTTTTTTAATTTTGATTAAGTTCTAAAATTTTAATATTTTTGTAAATACTAGACCCTAAGATTAATAAAATGACACTAAGTTTGTAATATTTATATTTTTCTATAATTAGTTATAATTTTTTAAAGTTCTGATGTAATTTTGAACTAAAGTTGACCAAAGAGTTGACTTTTTTATTTTTGATTATTTTTGAAATTTTAATATTTTTAATAAATATTAGACCCTTAAAAGAGTCCAATGCCTTTGAGTTTGCTCAATTTAAAGTTTTCTAAAGTTTTTATAAATTTTTGAAGTTTTATCATTTAATTGAATTATTTAATTATTTAATTAGAGAGGTGTGTCATTTTTGCACCAAACTCATTACAAACTCCTTGATATTACTCTCAAAGGCCACAGATGACTTGTAGGTGTGATTTCAAGAGTTTATAATTTATTTGGTATTTTTAATAATTTTTAATTATTTATTTTAATTAATTATTAATTTTTCCTAATTATTAAAATAAGGCAAATTTTGGAGTCCATTGAAGAGGCATTTAATTTTCTTGGATAGAGAATTTGATTATGAACAATTTGAGATATTATTTCTTTATTTGTAATTTTTTATTTAATTTAAATTTATTATATTTTTTTGAACTTTTAGGCCCCCTAAAAGGGCTTATTTTTATTTTGACTACTTTTCTAACCTAATGGATTCAAAATTTAGTGAAATTGAAACCTAAGATTCATAATGTCACTAAGTTCAATGTTGTAAAGTTTCACCTCTATTGGGTGTGCATATTATTTTTTAGGATTTTTTAAAGTTTTATATATATATATATCTTAATTATTTTTCTAGGTATCACTGGTATTTTCATTAGTTTGAAATTAGATATATATAACCCTTATAGAAAAACACAAATGTCATAAAAATTTCAAAGCATAATTCTATATATTTTAAGAGAAATTAATTTCCAAAGTGTTAGGTCAAAATCTGACCCAGAACATTAGAAATTTAATTTGCCGAAATTCAGCCATTACTAAGGGCCAAGAAAATTGAGGTACGTGAGTAACATCCTCAAGTGTAAACTATCTAAATTTGAGCTCAATTAAATCACTTGATTGAGAGTTAATTTTAATATCTCATAATCTAGTAGTCTAAATTTAATGAAGTTAATTTTAAAGTAAACTTGGGCTTGATACGGTTCCAACGAGCCTAAGAACATAAAATTAGGACAAGAAATGATTTTTTGGAAAATTTTCAAAGTTTTAGCCATTTTTTGAATTAAGGATCGTACTGAACGGATCTAAGATCATACTGGACGATCCAGATCATATAGTACAATCCAAAATATTATAGTACGATATTTTATGTGTTTTGAGTGAGAATTATATAGGTGATTGCACTATATGATCTGGAGATCATACAGTACCATTTCTATGCAATTTGAAGCAAAATCACAGCCGTTTGATCAAAATAAAAGAAATAGACAACTGTGATTTCATCTTCTACCCAAGAATGATCAAAAACCTAAACTAAAAAGGCTTTCTAAACATAACATAGGTAAATTAAATGGCATGAAACTTTAGAAGATTATAAAATATGATCAAAGAGAAGAATGAGAGTTATTTTCACGTTTAAAAACACATCACACATAAAACATATTAAATCCTAGATCTAGGAGCTAGGGTTTTGCTTTTACCTCGATCTAATAAATGTAAATAACCAAACTTTAGCTTGTTTTACTTATTGTAGCCTCTAGAATAATCCCTCTGAAGAAATAGTAGTCTGAAAAGCTCTAAATCACGAGCTATTTGAGTTAGATAGACTCCAAGCAAAGGGTGGCTGGAAGCTCGTCACCAGTGGCCTTTCATCGGTGGGTTTGAGCTAGGTAAATGTAAAGGGAGGTGTGTAGATATAAAACAAAAATGGGAGCTTTGGCTTGGGAGCTGAGGGTAATTAGATTAGTTGGAATGAGACATTTCGTGCCTTTTTGCCTATCTTAAGGGTTTAGGGTTTTAGGGAACGGCTGGGATGCATCAGAGCCTTCCATTGGATGCCCTACACCTATCTAAGGTGGTTAGATGGCAAAGCTAGAGGTTGGGAGAGCTAGGATTTCATTGGGTGGCCATGCATGGGAAGGGGGCCACATTTGCTCTTTTGGGCTAGGTCAGGACTTGAGCTCGATTTTAAGGGAAATTTAGAGAGCTTTTAGATAAATGTAGAGTCACCTAAACAGCTCAGGGTGGAGAGAAGGGCATGGTCCAATGTGGTTTGACCATATGGACTCTCTCAAGCTTGTGGTTGACTACTTGACCGGTCAACTGGTCAAGTTGACTAGTGAGGTGGACTTGAGGGAGTGTAGTTGCTGGTGAGTTGGATTGGAAGAAGTCAAGAGGGCTAGGTTCAATGTATGAGTGAATGAATGTATGTAAGGTGGAGTTTGACCAAATGTTTTGAGTTGACTTAGTCAAACTCACTATGATTTGACTTATAATGAGTTTGAATGTATTCAAGCCATGAAATGAGATTGAAGGCTTCATGGGGTTTGATTTGAATGCATATTGTGATTTGACCCAATAGGCCAAATTTGACCAAGCTTTGGCCCAGTTGACCAAGTCAACTAGTGACTGGGTCAAGGTGACCAATTAAGTTCATTTCACTAGGAGGATTGGTCATAGGAGTTTAATGAAGATCAAAATTGATTTGGAGTTCATATGGAGGTAATCAAAATGCATGATCAGTTGGGCTAGCTTGAGCTGGCCCCACTGGGTCAATCACTAATTCAAAAGCCAGTGATTGTTGGTTTGATCTATAAGGCTCCTAGTGAAGAAATTTGAGTCATGACTAAGGAAAGATGGTTAGTGCACTAAATTGGGCAGTGCAATAAACCCATAAGTTATAATTCATAGTTGATTTGGTCAACCATAGTTGACTTGGTTAACCAAATCAAACCAAGATTTAGAAATGGGTCCAAAAGATTCAGATTGATGTCTTGTTATCAATGGAGATGGTCACATGTCATGGGGGTGCTCATTTGGTTTGAAATGTATGTTTTGGCCCTTAAGGGACATTTTGGTCAAGTGGGCCCATGATCAAATCTGGGTCAACCATGGCCAAACAAAGTATGATTTTATGTTTAACATGTCATAATAAGAGTTATGGATATGTTCAATGGTTTTGGAGAAAGTCCCAAGGTCAAGTTCGACAAGATGCAAGATCAACTGGCATAGGCTGTAAATATTTGGAGGTTTTATAACCTTTAGATTTCAATTGAGTTTTTGGGGTTAGAGGTCTTATATTAGCCTCAAATTTGGAGGGTTGACCCTAGGGATATACCTAATCAATATGCAATTGCTAGATCATGAATTAGGGGTTATTTGATTTAATTTTGAGGTGATTGAAAAATCGCCCAAAAAGGGTCATAAGACATAGGCCTTTGACCTTGAATTTTGGTTTAGAATTTTGGATTTGATTGATTGAATTTGAGTTTGGTCGACCTCATGAACAAAATGAGATCAACACTATAATCATCATATATTTGTTTGAATTTCTCTACTTGTGAGGGATCATGCTAATGAAGTTAGAGATTTCTTTGTTGATTGATGACATAAGCATGTATAGGTAAAATTATTTATCATGCAGTGTGAATTAGGTTATTTTGACGAAGACATAATATAGAACAAGATAGATTATCAATAATTGTGTTTATATACTTACTAAAATATCTGTGTGAACTATGTTTAGACCATGTTCTTATCATAACCAAATTTAGTTCAAGAGACCAAACACTATGTTGTTCAATCACTTTATTTGAACTACATTTGAATCTTATTTAATATTTTTTAACTAAATCTAAATAAGGTATGGTCATGTCTTTGAATAAAACTCGATTGTAGTTTAGGTATATTTGACCATTATTTAAAAAAATAAATTATATATATATATATATATATATATATAACACCATTATGATCATATTCGATCAATGTTCAAACATGATTCAATTAATTCTGATATACATTTGAAGAACAACGAAGTTACAAATTAACCAAGTATTTTTTGTAAATAAATAAAAATTCAATATTATTATATTGTGTGGAGGAGAATGGAAGGAAGGCACACAAGCTTATTGGATATTCACTCGAAAATAAAGCAAAAGATTGAAGATATAGAGAAGTATTTTTTTCAACAATCTTATTGATCTTATATACAAAATGATCAATATTGATAAGAGATAGTTTGATCTGAAATTGGAGATGATGTATTGCTTTGGTGAAGCATCATCAAGTTCACCAACTGGGCTACTTTTAGACTATGATCTTAATTTTTTTATTGAATGGGATTTCTTTATCCTTTAAACCTCAACCTCTATTATGTGTCACGACTAATCTTACAAATGTTTTAATCACAGCTCCTTGAGCAAATGAGGGTAATGTAGAACATGCAAAAATTGTTAATACTATATATGTGTAAGTTGCTAGTGATTGTGATTCGATGGATACTTTAAATCTTCAACGTCCATTGGAGATTTTAACCCCACTTTATAATCAACCTGAAAGTAGCAAATGGCTATGATTTTTTTTATTTTTCATGTTTGCTGGTGTTTAAAGCGATAATTTATTGTATATAGAACACAAATAAATCACAATCTAAGAGGGTCAGTGCTCGAAAATACCTCAAATGAAATGAGTGTTGATTTGTTAACATCATGCTTGAGTTTGTCCATTACTGAATTACATGTTACGCAGTTACTTAAGAGCAAAGAGGAGTTAAAAGGGATGTTATATGTATATGCTATGAAAATAAACTTTTAATTTAAGGTGAAGAAACTTGGCAAAGAAGCATGATATATTTGCTGTGTTAAAAGATATGCTTGTTGAGCTTGTGGGAAAGAAAATAACAAATTCAAATATATTTGAGATAACGAGCCTTACATCAGAACACCCTTGTACATTGGATATAAGATCTAGTGAGCACCATCAAGCTCAATCATGGGTCATTAGACATATGATCAAATATAAGCTTGTAGCATATGATCCTAAAATGAAGCCAAAGATGATCATATCATATGTTAAAAGAGATTATGGCATTAATTTATCCTATGAAAATGCTTGGTAATGTCATAAGCATGCCATCACCCATGAGAGAAGATCCCACAAAGCATCCTCTCAAAAGCTATCTTTACATTTGATTATGATATAAATAAAAAAAATCTTAGTATAATAGCTAATCTTAGACGAGATAGTGATGGTTGTTTAAAATATGTACATTTCTCATTGGGTTTTTATATTCAAAAATTCAAAAGTGCATGTTACCTAGTGTTAAGTGTTGATGGAACATACTTGAATATGCTTTATTGAGGAACTTTTTCTTTTGTCAGTGGTTGAAGGTGACAGTACTTAGGTTTATCCTATGGCATCTCGGTTGTGCATCAAACTGGCCAGAACCGGCAAGAATGCATGTTCAATCGGTGAATCGGTCCTGGTTTTCTAAAACCAGCTGATTCAAGTTTTTTTTTATTTAAATAATTAAATAAATAATTTAATATTAAATAAATGTTAAACTTAATCAATTAATATAAATATTATATATTAAAACTCTTAAATAAGTATTAAACACATATGATTAAATATTACTTTCAACATTCTTACATGACTCCATCACTTTATATGAGCTCATATCATGAGTAAAAGTAAAAAAGCTATATAAACTATACAAAGTAAAACATTACAAGTTATGTGGGACTAGACCATACAAAGCAAAAAGCTATCTTTAGTTTTATGCATACACTATACAACACATCTTTTTTAACGGTTTTTTAATTAATTTTTATAATATGAATAATATTTATTTTTTAGTTGATAATATTTAATTTTTATCTATTTATTTTTTCATGTATTTGATTATATATTATAAAACAAATAATTTTTATGATATGAATAATATTTATTTTTTTACTTTTTTTTGGGGAAATTTTATTTTTTTAGTTAACAATATTTAATTTTTATCTATTTAAATTTTTTATATATTTAATTATATATTAGAAACAATTAATTTTTATATATTTAATTATACATATGAATGATTTATATATATAATTTTATATTGTGAGTTTTTTATATAATTTATATTTATAAATTATATCTAAATATGTAATATAAATTAACAATAATTTATATTAAATTATATGGTTATTATATTTCATTATTATATTAATATTTTTAATTTTTTATAATAATAATATTATTTATTATGTCATCCGGTTCGACCGGTCAAACCAGTGGAACCGTGAATCTCTCCTTCTTCTGCTTCGTTGTCCGGTCCGATTTTCACAACCTTGTATGTAATTGTTGACTTAGAAAATAATGAATCATAATTGTATGTCTTGACTAGGTTATAGGCATAGTAGAGAACTTTGTGTTTATCTGTAAATGACATAATAATATCGCTAATGCTTTGTCAACCATTTTTTGGAGGCAAAATATAGCATGCACCCATCATGTGGTAATGAAAATCACGATGAAGTTCAAAATTAATAATTATCATGAAGAGTATCACTCAGCTTTCAAGGCTTTTAGAAGAGTTGAGTTCTTAGGCACTTTGACAAAAAAACAAATATGTTAAGAACCAGCTATAGCATATTATCTTAAGAAGGAAGTTAGCTTTGATGAATGAGCTTGTGCTTTCTTCTTTGAAAATTGATACAAATTGATGATGACTGGTCTTTTATAGGGCTTAAACAATGTTACCAAAACTGCATGTAGTTAATCCAATGACTAAGGCTTCGTTTGGGACAGCTTTTTCATTGCTTTCTAAAACAGCTTTCTAGTACAAAAATTTCTAATTCAAAAAATTTTTTAACTAAAAAGCTATTTTGAAAAGCATTGAGAAAACCGTCCAAAACGAAGCCTAAGTTAAGACTTTTTAGGCATACAATATAAAAATGATTTTTTGATAGACATAATATTGCAATAAATATAAAATTATTTTAGCCAAGGAACTCAAATAAACATTGAGAAGGAAACTCCTGAATAAGGCCCAAAGTATAATGGTCTACTCCATTAGTCAATTTAAAATATATGCCTTTGATAGTGACCTTAATAATGATATTAATTTGCAAGAGATGACATGTACATAAAGAAAGCTTGATGTTATGAGCTTCCTTACAAACAAGCATTGGCAGCAAGCAAGAACCGAGGTGTTAATTATTATATGTTCAAAGTTTTATATATATGAAAACATACATCCATTTACAAAAGAAGACACCGATGGCGTTCCAAATGCGATAAATAAATTTTCTTAAATATCTCATTTGAAGCTCATATGTACCATGTTCAAATCTCATTTAAAAGTTTTTTTTAATAACAAAATTAAATTTTGGATTAGGATTTGAAAAAACATTCGTTCATGAATCTAATTTTTATCACATACAATTTCAACCTTGATCTATATTTATTAAAACATTATTCATTCAAATGTTACTGAAATAATTTGAATTTAAAACGACTAAGGAAAGATATTTTAATCTTAAAGAATTTTTCGATCATATTTTCCAAAGAAAATAACAATCAAATTTATCTAATTTTGAAATTATAGCGCACATAAACTCATTTTTTTAATTAAAAAATAAAAATAATTAAAAAAACAATAAACAAGCATTTAATAAATATAAAAAATATTTAAAAAAAGACCCTTAAATTGTCATATACCTTCAAAACTAGATGTCTTAACCGTTAAACTAAAAAGTAAAAACTCTCTATAAAACGCAAGCTAAAGAGGTAACAGACGGAGCATGCTCTGTACTGAATGCATTACAACATATACAGCATAGAAAACAAAGAAGTGTAATCTATTAATTATGACAGGGTAATATAATGAAAATCTCGAAACTCATGATATTACCCAAATTATACACTTGTAAGAAAACTAGCACTTGTAGCAAATCTACATAAGCAATCGAAGGAAAAAGTCCACAAAGTACACACTGCAACTAATGTGACTATTGCCAATTGTACTGATTCCGATTTGCGCCCATATTTGGACCACGGTTGGCACCAGAAGCACCATAAGGACCACCTTGCGGATAATTCCCCGCTGCAGCACCATAACCGGCGCTGCTACCGCCACCACCGCCGCCCCGCGGTCCACCAGCACCCGGCATATTTCCTCCAGCATAAGGAGGGCCACGGCCTTGTTGAGGATAGGGGCCACCGCTGTAACCCCCACCCTGGCCACCTCGATTTGGATGGTTGGGATTGTACCCTCCGCCAGGATTACCTCCCTGCGGGTATCTATTAGGACCTCCGGAAGGGCCACGCGGCTTCCCATAGTGGTGGCTCGGACCAGCAGCCATCTGAGGTTGTGCATTATGGATGGGTTGGCCAGGGCCAGGCCACATTTGGGGATGAGGTTGCCCGGTCTGTTGGATGGGAGGAAGACGAGCGTGAGGCTGAGGGTGCTGAAGCTTCTGCCTCTTTGCCATCTCTTCATGCTGGCGTTGTTGTTGGCGCTTCTTCTTTGTCTGGAACTCATGGGAAGACTCGTACTTTGGAAGGCTGTTTGAACAAGAGGTGCGTTAATGGATATATGTGCTTCATGCAGATGAGAAATTTCATAGTCAAGGGTGTAAGGTTTACCTTTTTGGATCACATGGTAATGGATCAGACCAGAAATACTCTGCATCAAGCGCATCTTTTGCTGATATTCTCTACAAATCAGAAGACGAGAGGTGAAGATGGGAATATGATCATGAAAACTGGTTACCAGAAGAATATTTGGAAGATAACATGAAAATGTTGAAGTCAATTATTAGAAAAGTTAAACAGTAGAAATTAGTTCTAGATCTCATTGAAGTATATATATATATATATATATATATATATATATATATATATATATGTTTAAAAACAATAAAAGATCATAGAACTTGTAAAGTTCAATCCTAGAGACTAGGCTAGTTGTTAACTTGAAAAGGAGTTCAAAGACCTGCGATTTAAAAATCCAGGCCACGGACTTCGCAGATAATAACTAAGAAACTTTATGATCGATTTTAGCTATTTGAACAGGTTGCATCTGATGGCAATTCAAGATAAGCTATATATTTGTGTCAGCCATAAGTTCTAACAGCAAAAGCAAGGCTCAGTTGCCATGCCTCTGATTTGGACAAGTAACAAAGATAAAAAACCTTTCCTTGGTGATAAATAAATGATAAATGCAAGATAAGACTATCCACGGTTATCAACCGCTCCTTTGCCCGGTTGGTAAAGGATGCAAGTTCATTTCCAATTTGCAGCGGGTTCAAGGACACGGTTTAATTATGCTTCAGCACTCAAACTTCCTCCCAAAAAAATAAAAGAGTCCAAGGGTGCAGGGCGGGGGTTTCCGGCTCGTATCATCCACTGCCATGACAACTTCTCCTGTAAAAAGAGAAAAATGCAAGTCTAATGTAATACCTGTGACGGATCGAGCATCAACATCCTCTCCAATAACTCCAATGCATGGCGGTCAAAACTGCCAAACCACACATCATACTTTATCACATTTGCAGAAATGACTAAGACAACCCAAAACGTAGCAGGGTCTGCTTACTGCTTGAAAAGCTCCCTGACGCGTCTCTTCATTGGTTTGGCTGGCTTGAAGTTGTTATACCAAGGCATCTTAGAAACACCAGGCCAGTTCACCTCATCAGGAGTTCCACAGAGCTCAAAAATCTTGGTCAATTGTTCTGGCTGAAATATGCAAGAAACAAGCAATGAGTTTACTTCTAATCTCAGCAATAGCCGAAAGCAGCCAGATTGTAAACATGTGCGGTTCAAGAAGAAAAAGGTCAAGTGAAGGCAGTAGAGGGACCAATAATAAGTCGGAAACAAAATCATGAAAGAATGGAAGAAAATGACCCGGAAATTCCTGAAAAATAATTTGTTGCATATTGCAGTCTGTTACAAAAGCTGGAAGCTTTAATTCGAGACCAAAAAAATCAGAGTTTACAGGGAACACCAAGAACCATGGAGTAAAATCTTATTACGATAATAGACTTTACAAGCATCTGTCCCTTGATATTATGCAGCAAGATGCTAAAAGGACAAATGCCTCGAGCTAAATACGCACCGTCCTAGTTTTAAATGCAACCTTTTAAAGCAAAATTAATATTTGGATGCAAAAGCACCAAGAGGGGCCGAATTTTGAACGTACACCAAGTATGAAGTAAACAGAAGTGCATCAGAATCCTTTTTTTAATTAAATTGTATGAAAGCCCAACCAAGCCAAATTGCAATAAGATCCACAGTTTTCTGAAGTCAGTGCATAGGTTTGTCTATTTCATGCTAGTAATAAATCAGTTCTTTATCTTAGAATGCAGGTTCATCTTTTTTTTCCTTTTTTTATTCTGAGTAGCATAAAGCAGCTCATCAACAAATTAAAACATTTGCTAATACGGACGTGTATGAAACCACGGATAACAGTAAACATGCCTATGCTGATTTCCTAAAAAAATAAAAAAATGGACTCCATGATAATTAGTCCTGTTTGTAAGTCTAGCCGCCAGGCACAATTTGTGTTCCAAAATGAAAAGAAAAAAATTATGACCTTTTGAATAAGCATTGCTAGAAAAATTGCTCACTTTAAACATGTTGAGGGAAGCCATGGAGGACAAAACGTCAGTTAGGGTAATATTTTAACAGTCACATCATGAGATGGCACAGCATCCGGTACTAATTTTGGGTTTCTTTGAAGCCGTCACCCAAAGACATTCTATACACCCAATCTTTGCTTGTTTCTATTTTTTGCAACAGTGATCCACCCATTGGTTTCTGGATTCTTTGCAGGTTGCTGGTTGCCAACATTTCTTGAAATATTAGACAGCAGCCATTTTGATCGTGGGAACAGGAATGTTGCCTTCTTGATTCAAGAAGATCGTTTAAAACCCAGGATGCCTGTTGTCCGATCATAAGATAAGTTGAATTTCAAGGTCTTGAAACTATTGGACTATGCTGTGTGCTTGCCATTTGCTTGTAGGATGGTTTTAAGGGGCTGTTTCGCAACCAGCAGGATTTAGTAAATCCTGGATTTAGTAAATCCTGGGACTATTAAATCCTGAAAAACTGTTTGGCAACTTAAGTGATAAATCTTATTAAATCCTATGAAACTATTTGGCAATATAATTCATGATTTAAGGCAGTTAGTTCATTATAATTAAATATATTATGCTTTTTAATTTTAATTACCTCTTAAGTAAGATTAAATTATTAATTTCTACCTTGATTAACATCAATAAGTTGTAATGATAAGCAATATCATTAGAATCTTTCTTAATTATCAATTAACATAATTAAAATTTTAACTATTGATTATAGTCCTAATTATCAAAGTATTTACTTAGTTTTAAATTGATTAAGTAGTTGATATATAATGAATTAATTAATAATTTTTGGAAATAACTAATAATTTAACTAATACATTTAATTAAAATTTCATTAATTATATAATTGTTATTTAATTTTCAAAATAATTAACTGTACATTTAATTATCTCATTAGACACTTAGTTATTCAACTACTCATGTATGACAAGCTATAGCAAGAACAATGCTGTGAGAAATCAACATAGAAAATCAACAAGAACAATACTATTAATTAATTATTATTTACGCTATTAATTATATATTGAATAAATTCTATTTTAAATTATCTTAATTAAGTTGATTATACTAATTTTAAATTACTAATTATCTTACTATTTAAAGTTAAATTAGATAATTAATTTATGCACTAGTTATAATATTAATTATTTAAATAATTTACTTAATTATTAATATTTTAAATTATATTAATTAAGTTAATCAGTATTAGCTTATAGACATCTTAAGGTTTGCTTTTCATCTTCTCTTTTTTGTCGTTGCTGTTTGGCTACCTTGCTTCGCAGGAGGTGTAAGATTGCAAGAGTCGCTTTGTCGACTCCTTCGTTGTTGTTCGACTTTGCTCCTTCAACGACATTCCCTTACTGTCGGATTGGAAGCGACATTTTGTTCGGAAGCAACGATGGGAGCTCGCTCGCTGTGAAGGTAACTTTCTCCCCTTTGCACGCTTCTTCGGCCAGATCCCGTAAATCCGCCTAACTACTAGTTTTAGTAAATCTGAGATTTATGGCAAAATGAGGGAAACGGGGGATTTATTCCGCCGTGAGATTTACGTCAAGCGTAAATTCCATTTGGCAAGATTTACGCTAAATCCTGATCAAATCCGGCGTAAATCCTGTTGCCAAACAGCCCCTAAGAGTTTCAGCAACTCTTGGATTCCGTTTTTATAAACTGGCTGGCCTGAGGGTAGCCAATTGTAATTAGGCTGGGAACATACGGTCAGAAGCTAAAGCATGGATAAACTAGGCTATGGGTAGCAAGGTCTTGGGAGCTTATAAGGGTTTGACCGATTTCTAGGATAGATCACATGAATCATTGGAAAAAAAAATAGAACATTGATAATATGGGGCTTATCTTAGGTTCTTGGTCCCTCTGTTTATACAGCATTTGGTCAGGATCTCCTTGAATATTAGAGTTGTAGCGATATTACTCCCGAGTAGTCGTGCTATTTGCTAAAATGTTGCAAGTATCCACCGTGTCAAATCCTTTGGGAAGCCATCTCCATAGCGATATAATCTTGCAAACCTTGTAATTTTAGTTGGCAGTCATTGTTCGATAGTTTTACTAGGATTCTTGTAATTGTTTGGTCTTGTAAGCATCTAATCCTTTTGTTCTTCCACACCTTTTAGGTGTCAATTTTGATATCAGAGCCTTCCGCCAGTCACAAAATGTTCACTCTATTACAAACAAGAATGTGTTCAAAGGCATCAAGGACAAGTCTCCTTCAAACAAGGGAAAATGACATAGGAGTGGTCATTTTCATAATTAATTAATTACTAGAGGGTATAGTCTCTTTTCTTTTCTTCCTAAGGGTAAGTTGGTAAATAAGAGGGCCTAGATGTTATTTGAAGTGGTTAACCTAAAAATACCACATCCTTTAAAAGGAGAGATTTTAAGAGTTTAAGTTCAAGCTTCCTAAGTTTTTAGGTAAGGAGTACCCTGTTTTTGGGTGGATTCCCCTAAATTTTGGAGAGATGACATGGGGAGGAGATGGTAGGGGAGTTCGGGATTCTGCCATAGTTGATCACCAAACCTTCTATCCTTTCTCCTCATTTGATTCAAACCATCTAGGGTAGATTTTTTTTTAATGGATTCTAGGTTCTATTCCTAGCTTTTTAGGTTTTTAAACAGGCATTTCCTAGTATTTAGGAGGTAGTTATCTATAATCTAAGATTGGTTGTCTTAGATTTCAAATTTTATAAAATTTCTTCTCCTTGGATTTAGCAGCAACAACAACAACATCAAGCCTTTGTCCCACTACGTGGGGTCGGCTACATGAATCCTTTTTTTTCCATTGTGTCTTGTTAAAAGTCAAATTCTCGTTTAAATCTAATAAAGGAAGATCATTTCTAATATTTTCTAACCAAGTTTTTTTAGGTCTACCTCTACCTTTCTTAACATAAGTCAAATCTAAAACTTCTACTTTCCTAACCGGGTCGTCGGAAGGCCGCCGTTTTATGTGACCAAACCATCTAAGCCGACTCTCTCTAATCTTATCTTCCACTAGAACTACTCCAACCTTTTCCAATTGTCTTATAAACAGTATCATTTGACCCACTAAAACTTTAATAAATTTCAAGTTGACATTTTTTAGGTTTATTACTCTCTCTCCCTCATTGTTTACATCAGATGCATGACAGACCAGGAGCAAGACCGGCCCTTCTATCCACTTTTTCTCTCGCTTTTGGATAAAACCAAGAAACACCAAGCTAAGCAGTAGCCCCGCAGAAATGAAGTTCATCTTAGGAGGGGTTCTCAGTTGGCTTAAATCTGGCCCAAAACCATGATTTATTATGAGAACAGCACGTCTCAGTTAATTCAAGAGGAATCTGAGTAAGAAGGAGAAAAGGAATCCTCCAATAGCTTGTCCATAACTACCGACTCCAGGACTTCTAAATCATATAACCAACTTTTATGAGGGCTGGATCAGTAGAACGGCAAAAGGTTCCAAGGTTTTTTATGTTGCTGGCCTGCAGCAATTGGAAACTAAATTGAACAAAAAACTTTAGCCAAGCCTATTAAAAGTTCACAAGAAAGAGCAACAAACTCGGTTTGATATATGTGCATGATGATTACAAAAGTTTGAAAAAATAAACCAAACAAACACAAGAAAATGTCTATATCCATCGAAGCCAACCATCAGCTACCCTCCTAAATTAAACCTCACGAGTATTCCACTTATAATTCAGGCATAAACTCTTGTTATAAATTAGACAGAAAACACTAACTCATAATTAACACTGAAATCCTACAAACCCAAATTTGTAAATTTGTACAAGATGATTTATCATCAGGTAAAATATTAAACATGATATCTAGCAAGAAAGGGTCTGCTATGTATACATTGAAGTAACAAAAGTTTCACAAAAAACAACCTACCTCATTTTTCCCAGGCAAGATGGGCTTTCCATGAAGGAGTTCTGCAAAAATACAACCAACAGACCACATGTCTACAGCTGGACCATACTTTGTTGCTCCAAGCAGTAATTCTGGAGGCCTGCATTACAGCCATCGAGAAAATGAAATGCGATCACTTGAGTAGACTAGTTCACTGACAAGTCGTGTATTGCCATTGTAGTTGATATATTAAATGCTCTTATTCAAATAACTACTGTAGTCAAAAGGAAATAAATGGGCAAGGCAGCAAAATAAACATAGAAAGTAGAAAGCAATATTATCATCATAATTATATGGAATAGTAAATGATGATGTAAGCATCTTACCTATACCACAAAGTTATTACACGATTAGTTAAGTTGCCATTGTGTTCACTAGAAAATGAGCGAGCAAGTCCAAAATCAGCAAGCTTTAGATTTCCCTCGTTATCAATCAGTAAATTAGAACCTGCAGCAGATCCAAAAAAAATACAATTAGCAATTTTGCACATAATGTCATGCAATAATAATTTGTGCTCCAAATGTGAATCATTACAACCTTTGATGTCACGATGAAGCACCTGGTTAACGTGACAATAATGTAGCCCAGTTAACAACTGCCTCATGTAACACTACCATAATAAGAACAGAGGTTCAGTAAAATACCACGAACTAATACAACAAAATAAATCAACAACTAAAAGTTACAATACCTTTATTTGCGGTACAGAGAATCTCATACCCGGACGATCTGCCAAGCCAGTTAGATCATGATCCATATATTCAAAAACCATATAGATGCTTCCTTTGTATTTGTTCCCATCTAGACATCTCAACAAAATTTAATAACGTTAGCAAAATGTTTTCTTTAAAATAATCCGAAACCATCAGCTAATTTCCACCAGTCCACAAGATAAGTAAATTGCTAATAATTATAAGATTCATAGGCATACTAATCAATAATATGCCATAGGACCCACCTGGCTTTCCTTGTTCATCTTTCTCTGGACCTGGGAACGTATAAAAATGTAATATGTAAGAGAACAACTCAAACATCAGCCAAAAAATAAAAACAATTCAGGATTGAACCTGGAGATGTCACAATCTCTTTCAGTTGGATGACATTCTGATGCTGCAGCTTCTTTAGGATTTTTATTTCTCGTATTGCAGTAATGGGGAACTGTAGAAGAAATATATTGCCATGAATATCTAAAATGCAATAGGGCCAAATGCGAAAAAAAAATTGTTCACGCCTGCAGTGGAAGATAATGGAACCATACCCCTTCTCTTTCATTGTCCATCCTAATTTTCTTAAGCGCTACAATTTCTCCAGTCCTGATTTCTTTAGCCATGTACACTTGTCTGCAATTTCAGAAGCACCAAACCCCAGTATTAAGTATAAGCAATGAGATTGGACAATAAATGTTGGATAGGAAGTATAGAGTTCCAATAACATCAGCAAACTAATATTAGTATGGCAAAATAAACAAGTCCAAACCATCAATAATATTTCAATTCAAAATCTCAAAAAAATTCCAAGCTGAAGAGCCTTTTTAAACAAATTTGCAAAAGCATGAACATGTTCGCTGTTCGACTCCAAAATAATAGAATCAATTCTTTAAAAAACATGAAGTATTCAACCACTGCGATCTATTGCATACAGCAAATATAGGAACTGGTCTTGAAGAATATACGTGCACATCTCTCCCAAAAAAGTTGACAATGTCCATGATGTCTTTATTCAATATTAATGAGTTGCTTTTTCCGAAAGAAAACAAAAGAGACACCGACATCTGCAAGATAAAATTTAACTCATAAGGGCAAAGCCACAATATCCATGCACAAACCCAGAACTCATAAACCTTTTATGGCATTAAAAAGTATATCTCCACATCCACAAAGTAAACAAAAATAAAAAAGGATAACGCAAAATGTTGATGTTTTAAATGCTTCTTAAATATGAGAGCAAAAGCTCAATAGAGAATAAACGAAATAGTAGATAAGAGAAATAAAATAATAATAATGAAAAGCCAAGTAAAACCAATGCTTTCAAAGGTAACAATGACGAAAAATGAATGCATTCGCTATTAATTAAAATTCAATTCAATGACTAGCCAATGGATAAAGAAATAAACATTTCTCATTCAAAACTGGGTGAAAAGCACAAGTATACGAGAATTGAAAATGCTTTAAGATTATCCAACCAACCCATAAGTCCCTTCACCAATCTGCTCCAGTTTCTCGAAGCAATCCACACCACGCGAACCCCAAGAGGGGGATTCATCAAGGTTTAACTGCCCAGAAGCAGCTACTGCCATCCAATAGACTACCTAATAGACTTTCCAAGTTCTGCATATTCATCAATCAAATAAACTACCCATAAGAAACGAGGGAAGATATTAGTGTTGAAAAATAAGAAACACCATATCATAATAGCATAACTTTCGAAGCAAGTTTATGATTAAATGAAAATGGGAAGAAATAGAACTTGTTCATCTAATCCACCAAATTTAACAATATGTGAATGAACATAAGAGAAGAAAGGAGAGTTGCGGAAAAAAATTACTAATAAAACTAGTACAAATAGTACATCGCATGAAACATCTACTAGCCACCACAGTAGAAATAGCAGTTATTACCTAATACATACAAATGCACAATGCATAATATAGACAAACTGAATAAAACTTATAGCAATTGTCAAGGGTTATGACCCTAATAAAGAAAAAATATATTAAATAAAGCTGCCTACCTTCGAGTGTAGTACTATAATTCAATATCCCCCTAGGATCCAGAAAATTAGCACCAAATGATGAACAACCCAAAAAATTTAAATGACAATACATATAAATTAACCATATAAACACAGATGCATGCCTTACCTACAATAGTCATAATCCAAATAACCAAAATTATATTAATTAGAATCATACATTTGGTTCCTTAATCTAGCTTAATTAACAAATAATTAAATCAAGCAACGGATTAATAAATTCTTTGTCCATGCAATAGTAAATAGAATGAAACCTGAACTTATCCCTGGGGCACAATAAATGGCGTATTCAGTGAATGGAATTCCCAGTAAAGCTGAGTCTGAGGAAATGTTTGGCTACAAGAATTAGCCAAGATGTAGCTAAAAATTTAGGTTAAATCGAGCCATACAGTTTTTGAACCACATAATTCCTACTGCCTTCTTAAATCTTCTTTTCGTCCCATCATAGGTTAAATGCTGGATTTAGAAAATCCTGGAAAATGTAGTATTTAAGATATTTATGCCACTTCTCTTCATTGTGCCCCTTGTTCTCTTATATTTAAAGCCTAAACCTTCAATATATATATATATAACTGTTTACTATGATATAACCAAATTAACCTTCTATCATGTCAAACAGTTTTCAGAAGCCAATCCAGGATTGATTGAATATAGATTACCAAATCTTGAATTAAATACTGCTTGTAGCCAAAGAATTCTTAAGGACTGGCTTTCAAATGATCATGAGGCCTATCTAATACACTGGAGGATATGCTCCAGGCACGCCTAGAACATAACATTAACAGCAACCAGATAAAATGAAAACAAATAACTATTGCTATAACTGTATAACATTAAAAGCCATAATAAAAAATACAGGATTTAATCAACTCTAAGTGAACATATTTGACAAATCTCACTGCAGTGTACCTGTTAACGGTGAGGAGGGGATTATGCTCGGCTGTGGAGACAGCAGTAGGTGAGGATGGATGTCTGCTCCAGCAGCTTTGATGAAAAAAGGAAGAAGCGGCGTCAACTGAAGAAAATGAATTAACAAGGGATCTCGATGGGGTCGGAAGATCTTAGTAAGGCGGCTGCCCACTGCAGCTACTACATTGAACAAAGAAGGAGGATTGCTCGTCGGCGCTGATGATAAAGGAGACGTGAGGAGGAGAAGGAAGGCAGCAGTGCAGTAGGCGGAATGGCGAATAGTAGACAAGCAGCAACAGCGCCGGGGCAGAAGAGGCGGAGGGGTCTGTGACGGCTGAGAATTGAAAGAGCTAATGTTAGGGGCCTGTTTAGATGCAGTATTTACGCTGTTTGGAATCGGATTTGTTAGGGGATTTTTGGTAAATCCTGCCAAGCGGCAAAAATGGACGTCTTGAATCTCACGCCGAATTAAATCCTCCGCTTCCCCCTTTTTGCCGTAAATCCCGTATTTACTAAATCCTACGGTTCGGTGGTTTACGCGGATTTACGGGATTTGGTCAAAGAAGCGCGCGAAAGGGCAGAAGTATGGTAAAAGTTGCAGCAAGCTAGCTCCCGTCGTCGTCGAAGGAGGCGAAGGAATAACGCTATCAATCTCTCGTGACTTCCGATCCGACAGGAAGGGTACGTCGTCGAAGGAGGAGAGAAGCGACTCGTTCAAAACTCCTCTACCATTGGAGAAGAGGAAAAGCAAACCCTAAGGGGCTGTTTGGCAACAGGATTTATGCAGTATTTGAGCAGGATTTATGCTAAATCCTGCCAAACGGGACTTGTGCGCCCCACAAATCTCACGGCGGGATAAATCCTCCGTTTCCCTCTTCTTGCCGTAAATCCCAGATTTGCTAAATCCTGTAATTCAGGCGGATTTACGGGATTTGGCCGAAGAAGCGCGCGAAACGGAGAAAGTTACCTTCACAGCGAGCGAGCTCCCGTCGTTGCTTCCGATCAAAATGTTGTAACTTCCTTCCGATCAAAATGTTGTAACTTCCTTCCGATCCGACAGGAAGGTAACCTCGTCCAAGGAGCGAAGTCGAACAGCAACGAAGGAGCCGAAGAAGCGACTCGTGCAATCTCTACAGCAACGACGAAAAAGAGAAGATAAAAAGCAAACCCTAGACGCCTCTAAGCTATTACTGCTGCTTAACTTAATTAATATAATTTAAAATATTAATAATTAAGTAAATTAATTAAATAATTAATACTATAATTAGTGCCTGAATTAATTATCTAATTTAACTTAATTAAATAGTTAATAATAGAATTAGTAATTAAAATTAGCATAATTACCTTAATCAATATAATTTAAAATAGAAATTATTGAATATATAATTGATAGTATTAAATAATTAATGAGTAGCAAAATTCTTAAGTGATTAATGGGATAATTAATATTATAATCTATAATTAAAATTAATTAAATAGTACTTAAATAAATAATTAGATTATTAGTAGGATTAAATATAATTTCATATAGAATGATTAGTATATAATATTATAAATAATAATTAAATAATTAATTAGTACTTAATATGTAATTAAAATTCATAACATATTAAATTTAATTTTAATAAGTAACTTGTACTTACTATGTTATTAAATTCATAACACATAAATTTAATTTTTAAACGAACCAATTGCCTTAAATCTTGGATTACGTTGCCGAACAGTTTCATATGATTAAACAGGATTTAACAATTATTTTGCCAAACAATTTTTCAGGATTTAACAAATCCAGGATTTATTAAATCATGGATTTACATAATTTACTAAATCTTGTTAAAGTTAAATCTTACTTTTGCCAAGGCTATTTGGCAATAAGTATTTATGAGATTTAGGGGTTGTTTGGCCACTGGATTTATGCCCGATTTGAACAGAATTTATGTTAAATCCTGCCAAACAGGATTTATGGCACCATTGGAAGTTACGGCAGAATAAATCCTCCATCTCATCCTTTTTGTGCTAAATCCTGAATTAACAAAATCCTACAATTCAGTGGATTTAACATTTCATTATGCGGGAAGGGGGAGTGCGAGAGCGCTAGCGTAACTTTGGCGTCCAGCAGCTGGACTTGTTCTCCTCGCAGGACGACTCCTAAAAGGTGTCGATGAACTCTCATAGGTTTTCAGCTTTATGAAGTTTTCGAGTAAATAGCATCTGAGCTACGAGCCTTATTTTGGGATTTCGTAGGTTTAAGCAGTCATCTATTGTTCGTATTTTTTGTTATGTTGTTGATTCCCTATGAACGCGTAGATCGATCTGGAAAAGGATTTGTTGTAAATTTCAAATAAGTTCTCTTACATTTATAAGAACTCCATTTACATGATCAAGTTCTTTAAATCTTACAAGAACTCGCATCATAATTATGTAAAAGAAATCGAAACGAAAAATCTTTTTACACAATCCTTAAATCCACAAGATCTTGAACAAGATGATTTTCACAAGACTTTAATCGGAATAAAACATACCTTGATTCATGTTGAATTCGTTAAATTCCGAACTATGGTTTATCTCCCTTTTCTCCTTCACTTTCTTCACTTTTATGAGTTAATTCTCTATGGAGCAAATTAACCCTCATAATGAGAGAGAGAGAGGACCGGTAGTTATTTCCTGCGGAGTAGTTATAATAACCGCTCAAGGGAGTTATTTGATCAAACGGTCCATAAACGATTGATCAAATTCTCTTCTTGACCAATAGGATTTCAATATAAATAATTAAATCATTAATTAATTAAATATGTGGGCCACTTAATGATTTATATAATTAAATATATATGCTTAAATAATTATGGCGACGTCTCGCATAATTAATATATTTAATTCTTCTAACATTCTCCCACTTGGCTCATATGCTATAATTCAATTAATAATTTAATAATTATAAACATAAAGCGCAATATACAAATCCTCTTTCATAAAATGGTCAAATCATGAATTCATTATTAAGTACAAAATTAATATGGATCATGGCGGTCATACATCATTAGTTCGATGCATTTCCTTCCATGTATCACGATATTAATCTTATACTTAATATGAAGCATAATAAGATATACTCATAATGGTCCAACAATAATATCTTTATAAAAGACAAATCCTGTCAATATTCACATAAACATTCATGTATATTCAACATAATAAACAGGATACACTAATTGTCAGAAACTAAATAAAAGAGCTCAAAGTATCAAAAGACATAAAGAGCAAACAAACATAAACTTAATAAAGGTTTTCAGTAATGCCCATCCTAACAACATGTTCATGAAATGTCTTCGGTGGCAACCCTTTGGTTAATGGATCCGCAATCATAAGATTGGTGCTAATGTGCTCAAATGATACTCTTTGTTTCTGAACTTCTTCCTTAACGGCAAAGTATTTCAACTCCATGTGTTTAGCACCTTTTGAATACTTGTCGTTCTTAGAAAAGAAGACTGCTGTGGTATTATCACAATAAATTTTCAGCGGCTTGGCAATACTGTCAACAACTCCAAGTCCTGAAATAAAATTCCGCAACCATAATCCTTGAATTGTGGCCTCAAAACATGCCACAAACTCAGCTTCCATTGTGGATGCAGCAATGACGGACTGCTTCGCACTCTTCCAAGATATTGCTCCTCCACTTAAAAGAAACACATAGCCAAATGTGGATTTTCTAGAATCTAGACATCCAGCAAAATCTGAATCTGAATATCCTATCACCTCAAGGTGATCGGATCTTCTAAAAGTGAGCATGTAATCTTTTGTTCCTTGTAGATATCGTAAAACCTTCTTTGCAGCTTTCCAATGATCAAGTCCTGGATTACTTTGATATCTACCCAACATTCCAACAGCAAAACTAATATCTGGTCTAGTACAAGTCTGAGCATACATTAAACTTCCAACAATAGATGCATAAGGAATTTGTTCCATTTCTTTATGTTTCAATTCATTCTTTGGGCATTGCATAAGGCTCAATTTATCTCCTTTCTGAATTGGAACAATGCTTGCTGAGCATTTTTCCATCTTAAATCTCTCAAGAACTTTATTAATATATGCTTTCTGAGACAATCCTAGCATTCCTTGTGATCTATCACGGAATATTTCAATTCCTATCACATAAGATGCCTCACCCATATCTTTCATTTCAAAGTTATTTGAGAGAAATTTCTTGGTTTCATGTAATAAACCAAAGTCATTAGTAGCAAGCAAAATATCATCAACATACAAGATCAAAAAAATAAACTTGCTCCCACTGACCTTTAGATATATACACCGATCAACAGTGATTTCTTTAAATCCAAAGGAAGTGATAGTATTGTTAAACTTAAAATACCATTGCCGGGAAGCTTGTTTAAGTCTGTATATTGATTTCTTAAGTTTACACACCATGTGTTCCTTTCCTTCAACTGAAAACCCCTCAGGTTGATCCATGTAAACTTCTTCCTCTAAATCCCCATTTAGAAAGGCTGTTTTCACATCCATTTGATGTAACTCTAAATCATAATGAGCTACTATCGCCATAATAATTCTTAATGAGTCCTTCTTAGAAACTGGAGAGAAGGTCTCTTTGTAGTCAACACCATCTTTCTGAGTAAAACCTTTGGCAACAAGTCTAGCCTTATACCGTTCAATATTGCCTTTAGAGTCACGCTTGGTCTTAAAGACCCACTTACACCCAACTCTTTTGGAACCTTCAGGCAATTCAACGATGTCCCAGACTTTGTTATGATTCATTGATTTTAACTCTTCTTTCATAGCATCTAACCACTTATTAGAATTCACACTTTCTATGGCTTGTGAAAATGAAACTGGATCATCATCAATTCCTAAGTCAAAATCTGACTCTTGTAGATAAACCATATAATCATTCGAAATAGCGGATCTTTTAACTCTAGTAGATCTTCTTAATGCTACTTCTTGTGGTTCATCAATTATAGGTTCATTAGTGACAACTTCATTTTGGGATGTATCATCATTCATTTGCTCATCCTGTATATTGTCAAACTTTTCAACAACTATAGGAATAACAACTTTATTAGAAGTGACGGGCAAAGGAATTTTCACCCTAACTTCTTGAACCTCTACATCACGAGGTTTTATACTCCCACTAATTTCATCATTCTCAATGAACCTAGCATTTCCAGTTTCAACAATTTTCGTACTATGATTAGGACAATAAAATCTATACCCTTTAGATTTTTCTGGATAACCAATGAAAAAACCACTGGTTGTTCTAGAATCTAATTTCTTTTCATGTGGATTATAAATTTTTATTTCTGCTGGGCAACCCCAAACATGCAGGTGCCTTAAACTAGGTTTCCTTTCTGTCCACAGTTCAAAAGGGGTCTTTGAAACTGCCTTACTAGGAACCCTATTTAACAAGTACATAGCAGTTTTTAAAGCATGCATCCACAATGATAAGGGTAAAGAAGAATAACTTAACATACATCTAACCATATCCATTAAAGTACGATTGCGTCTTTCTGCAACACCATTTTGTTGTGGTGTGCCAGGCATTGTGTATTGAGCACAAATGCCATATCTTTCAAAGAATTTAGCAAATGGACCAGGGCATTATCCAGATTCATCATACCTTCCATAAAATTTACCACCTCTATCAGACCTTATGATTTTCACTTTCTTATCTAATTGTCTTTCAACCTCATTAATAAACACCTCAAGGATGTCTACTGATTGAGATTTTTCATGCAACAAATAGACATAACCATAACGTGAAAAATCATCAATAAAGGTAATAAAATATTTTTCTCCACTAAAAGAAGGCACATCAAAAGGTCCACATATGTCAGTGTGTATGATTTCAAGAAGTTGTGTGCTTCTTGTGGCTGCTTTCTTAATTGTGTGTTTTGTAAATTTTCCTTTAATACAATCCACACAAATACCAAGATCAGTGAAATCCAAATCATGAAGGATTTCATTCTTCACTAATCTTTGTATTCTTTCTTTGGATATATGACCCAAACGTTTATGCCACAAGTAAGCAGAATTTTCATTCATTAAACTACGTTTTATTCCAACATTATGATGCAAGGTTAACAAAGTCTCAGCAAATAAATTATCCAGTCTTAATTTATATAAACCATCACAAAGCACACCAGAACCAATAAGTTGATTACACTTAAACAAACTGAAACATCCACTTCCAAACTTAAAACAATAACCAGCTGTATCAAGTTTTGATAAAGAAACTAAATTTCTAGAAACAGAAGGTACATAAAGAGTTTGAAAAAGATCTAAATGATGTCCAATATCTAAAATCAAACGATATGTTCCAATGGCTTCAACTGGAGCTTTGACTTTATTTCCCATGAAGACAAACTTTTCATTTGGCTTTATGGTTTGGGTCGTAAGAAATCCCTGCATCACATTTGAAACATGAGTGGTACAACCAGAATCAATCCACTAAGTATTATAAGGAACTGCAGCCAAATTTGATTTGAAACATACAAAAGCACTAGGCTTACCTTTCTTTTCAAACCAAGCCTTACGTTTCAGGCAATCTTTCTGATAGTGTCCACGCTTGTGACAGAAATGACATCTATCATTCTTTGGCTCCTTATTTTGAATTTGGACAGATGACACATTAGGCTTTAGGTGTCATTTATTGCCCTTTGACTTCTTCTTTCCTGATTTTCTTTTAAAATCTGGTTGACCCATGAGATTAATTGAGTGAATTCCTTGTTTCTTAAGCCTTGATTCCTCCTGAATAAGCATACTCTGTAATTCGGTCACATTCCATTTATCCTTAATTGTATTATAATTAATTTGGAATGGACCATATTCAGGAGGTAATGAGTTTATAATTGTGGACCTCCGAATGGACACAACAAACACCATCGCCCCGTGAGGGGAGACAGTATCTTGCCAATGGAAGGGCAGATTCGATCATGCATACGATTAACCATTGAGAATAGTGGCTCTCGCCAGCACACCCCGATGGGTAATAATATATATGATATTATCATCACAACGGGTTTCCCCCACCCGATACATTAGCTCGAATGGGGTTTATTTGAGAGTGGGATGCGGTTTCCCACGGGCGCAAGCCCCTGTGGTTAATTACATCTCAAGCCGGAGCCTGAGAAAACTCTCGATTAAGGATTCTACATTATTCTTTCGAAATTGGGATTGGCACATAGGGCAGAGACTAGGAAGTCCTACTCGAAGGGAAAGAGAGGTTCAACTAGGCTTAGTCAACATGCACGGCTCACATCAGCATCCGGAGGGACTAAGGTAGTGAGAAGAAACTGGAGAAAAATAAATAAATCATGCACTCGAAACATGCATGAGGGAAGGATGGAGGTGGCGTCATCTGTGTGACGCGGATATGTAGGGTTTAGGGTCTCTGGAAGACAGAAGACCTACCTACTGATGAGGCATACTACGAAACAATAGTAGCCTTGAATCCTAAATCTAATGGGTTTAGTGTTCTACGCAACACTAACACCCGTGTCTTAACTAATGCAATGCAAAACCTGGACTTACCCCGGCCTGGAAGGGGGAGCCAGCTAACCACCTAGTCGCTTCAAAACCATGTTGTCCAGTCATTTAATGAAAGATGGGTGGGTATGTTATGGTTCTTGGAAGTAGGGCCGACATCTAGAGAATTTCCTAATTGGCCCCAGACTGATGTTGGGTGAATGCTTCTAGAGCTAATGCAATTAAAATTTTGATTTAGTTAGTTTCTAATGCAATGCATGCTAGTTAAAGTATCCAAATCAGGTATGCACAGAACTTTAAAAAGGCTTATAAAATAATTTTTAGAATTAGACTGGGCTTCCCCAGGTCCGGCACCTCATCCTCATAGGTCAGATTATCCGGACTCTACCCGCAGGCGGGGAAGTGTCTTATAGAAGGAAAGAGAAATGCATTAATATGCATGTGACCCCGGATGATTCCGGCAATTTCCTAGGTCGTTAAGTTTCTAAATTATTTAAATCTTAAAATTTGAATGTTAGTTGTGAGTAGAAAAGTTTTAGTCCTTAAAGAGCCTAACGAAATCCAGGCTAAAACAAAAGCGACATGCAAAACGCCAAGAAATTAAGAAAAGCAAACAATCCTAGAGGCACACAATCATAAAACACATCAAAATTATCCAAACAAATTAATAAATGTCCATAGGCCAACTGCCCTTAATTACAACCCAGGGTCTGCAGAAAATTAAAGTGGCCGGGCACCACTGCCAACAACCCGGATTTCTAGTCCTAAGACTGACGCAAGTTATTTTGAGTGGGATACACTTGGTCTTCATCTTCTTGATCTTCTCTTTCTTAGACTCCTTGGATCTGAACTCCCTCGGACTCCTTGGACCTCAGCTTCCTTGGACTCCTCGGGTAGTAGAATAATCCAAATTTGAATTCCCAAACAGAAAAGGACTATCCTCATATTGGGTGTCCTTTTCTCTTTGGGCATCCAACCTTTGGATTCTTGTATCCCCACTCAAAATAAACTTTCACAACTCTATACCAGATTACAAGTGATTTACATTAATGAAAAGCAGTAAATCTAGACTCCCCTGTAAGGTTATCCTAATAAAAGTCATCCCAAGCAGTTTAATATATCACAAGCAGTTATAAGAAAATGAAATGCTCATCACAGCCACACTTGGCCATGCTCTTAATTATTTTGAGGGCTAAGCAAGCTTTGGAGCACCTGTAGCAATTCATAATGATTTTTTTTATTAGCCCTCATTTATTTAGGGGGGCTGAGCAATTTCTGAAGCACCTGCATAAAATAGCATTAATTTTTAAATCATGATTATTGCCCCCCTTATATTTAGCGCTGCATGAGCATGGCCACCTACAGAAAACATCATTAGTATCAAAAATCGATCCTAACCTATGGGTAGTCTATCGTGCAATCACATCAATTCCTAGAGTGCAGTAAAAGTAAACAAACACACCAGCATCATCTCAATCACAACATGCAGTGAAATCTCAGAAATCTCGGCACACAACAGAAAAGTAAACACCGCCCTAACCTAGATCTAGAAGTGGTGCCCTAACAAACCATCTAGATGTGTGTGAAAAGCTGTGTAGCTGAGGTAGATCTTAAGCTGGGTAGTTAGTTACAATTGCCTACTGTCCAGGTTGGTTGTAGGTCTGAAAAGGAAATTTTATTTAAAGTCTAAATATTAGTGAATTAAGATCAATCTTAGTTGATTTAATGTGTGGATTAGTTTTAGTTCTTAGGGTGATGATATTTGAAGTTTAAATTGCATCGGTGAGTTTTAGGGAGTTCGGGGACCACCTATACACTAAGCAAAAAAGGGGGGTCCAAAATTGACTTTTTGATTAAAGGGTATTTATGACTAGCTAATATTTCTATAAAATACTAGGCCTTAACCTAATCAGTTAGACAGTTAGTATGCCCGATTTAGATTCTTCTATCCAAAGTTACGAATTTCTGAAGTTTTGGTCTCGTTTTGAGCTAAGTTTGACCGGATTGTTGACTTTTTTTTATTTAAGTTAATTTCTGGAATTTTAATATTTTTAACAAATACTAAACCCTAATGTGAGTTGAGTGCCTTTTAGTTTGCCCATTTTGGAATTTTCTGTAATTAGTTATGATTTTTAGAAGTTGGGGCAATTAAAGGAATTATCGAAATTGCCTAATTAGGGGTATTTTGGGGGTTTTGGCCCAAATCAGCTCCAAACTGATTGGAATCACCCCCAAAGGTTATAAATGACCTAAGAAGGTGTTCCCAAGTGTTTGGGGAAAATTTGGAATTTTAAATAAT